>JACJUY010001571.1:58195-81057 GCA_014220935.1 Platorchestia sp. MABIK
GGGGGAGATTATCTGAGTTTACAAGTACATAGGTATAATTATTGCAAGTCCTACCAATTGTAGGCAAATAGATAGATAGCAGATTTTCTGGCCTAGTTCGCCGCGTATTGGGCCATATGTGTCCCAACAGGTAAATTGCTCATTCAGGTACAGGTATAGATGAATGATAATTTCATGTGTTTCGCGACCTTTTTTAAAAAATAATTGTCATACGAGGTGAAATATCGTGCATTTATTGTACTTCTCGTATTGTTTAGGAAAAATGAAAATGTATTCGAGCAGTAAAGTCAATTTCCCAATTCAGCTACTCACAACATAACCAAACCTACACTTAACACCCGCAGACACGCGGTGAACGTGTTGAGTGTTAACACTTTGACTGCGACGTGAGCCACCGGTGGTACACGGAGGAGATTTTTATAATGCTGCTGACCGACCAGTAGTCACAAACTGTATTTTTGTAAATACTTAAACCTAAGCTAAATGAAGGCACGAGCCAGTTTATGCTTGGTTTTTCCAAACCGCTTATTACAATTGATTTTGAATTTGAGTTTGGGGTCGAACTTAATATTTAGTTGCCGCAGCAGTCAAAGTGTTGAGCAATTCTCAGGGAGGTGGCACTTCTTTTAAGAAATTCCTTCTGGGGCTACAATGTGAATTAGCGCTCTCACAGTCGAGATTTGCACCCCCGAGCTAAAGGCTAGTCGGCTTACCTTTCATTGAAGTAGAACAGGTTTTTAGTTTTACTAGTGACTTTTTTCACTTCACTGTTGCCCTGTTTTTTCTGCACCTTTACCCCCTCAGGGGGATACAACTATTGTATCTATGGGAATTAGCGCTCCCAGGGGGACAATGTGAGGGCCCGAGCTAAAGGTTAGGTAGGCTTTCTTTTTATTAAAATAACATAGGCTTTTGTTTTGTTACGGACCAACTTTTTTTCGGTTCACTGCTGTCCTGTGTTTTCAACACCTACTACTTTCTTCTTCAACTTTGATCTTGTTTCATGAACTTCTTTCTCATCTTACTGTTTCTATGTCCTTTCTGCATAGATTCCACGTTCCCTTAACTCCATACTAAATGGTGCCTTCTTCATTCCTCTCTTTGGATCTCAGTTGTTGAGGATAGGGAGGCTTAAACTAACTAATAATCTAATCTAATCTGCAGCTTTACTCTCTTCTTTAACTTTTGTCTTCATTCAATTCAGCTGTTCCTATGCGCTGAGTGTGGGGACGAGCTTTCCCCGTTCCCTTGATGCCATAAAAAATGGTGCCTTCCTACTTCTTTTCTAGAGAACACCCTATCTGTGGTCAGGAAAGCTCAACACGTTGCTTGCGATACGACCCACCGATGGGTCGTTTGAAAAATTCAAACAATCTTGTTTTTAATTATAGGTATTTATTGGACCCAGTTAATGTTTAGTTTTGACAAATCTGCAGATCACTTTGGAATTTAAATTTGAGTTGAACATAGAACTTCAGTATAAAACATCTCAGTCAAGGTGTTAAACAGCCTTGTAACGTCGATGTGTCACGACGCATCTCTACTTGGAACATGTCCAGTCGAGTCCCCCAGGAGGACACAACTATTGTATCTATGGGAATTTGCGCTCCCAGGGGGAAATGTGTGAGGACCCGAGCTAAGAGTTAGGTACGCCTTCTTTTTGTTGAAATGAAATGCTTTTGTTTCGTGAAGGACCACCTTTTTTCAGTTCACTGCTATCCTGTTTTTCAGCACCTACTACTTTCTTCTTCGACTTTTACCTTGTTTCATGACCTTCCTTCTTATCTTACTGTTTCTATGCGCACGGGATCCTGCGCGGGAACACATCAAGTGCATAGGTTCCAAGTTCCTTGAACTCCATACTAAATGGTACCTTCATCCTTCCTCTCTTTTAACATCTTTGTTGTGGTGAGAGAGGCTAAAACTTACTTATAATAAACTTATCTAACAGGTGAAGGTGAGGGAGTCCAAGTTCGGCATGGCCCTCGTCGTGGAAAGCACCGAGGCTAGTGGAGGGTGAGTGTGCGGGAAGGGTGGATGGAGATTGTGATGATGATGGATGGATGGGTGAATCGAGGATGGAGGATGGATGAATCGAGGATGGGAGGATGGATGAGGGAGAAGGCGGGAGAACTTTCCCCGTTGGGAAAAGGGAGAACTCAGCCCCAATTTTCTACTCTACCCAGGTGTCGGAAATGGGTATCGGCTTGACCGGGGGTAACCGTCATGGAGTCCTGGTGTTAGTTATGAGGCATTTGATATGCCAATGTACAAGGTGATGTGTACCAGGCTTGGTTGGAATAAAGCATCCTCTTTTTTTCATGAGGTGGCCCAGTGTAGGTTAGCCACGCAACTAGGGGATGAAATAGGATTGGTTACCTAAGCACCAGGGTAAAGAATAGGGTGTTCAGGGCAAAGAATAGGGTGTTCAGGGCAAAGAATAGGGTGTTCTGTGTAAGGAATAGGGTGTTTAGGGGTAAGGAATAGGGTGTTCAGGGTAAGGAATAGGGTGTTCAGGGTAAGGAATAGGGTGTTCAGGGTAAGGAATAGGGTGCTCAGGGTAAGGAATAGGGTGTTCAGGGTAAGGAATAGGGTGTTCAGGGTAAGGAATAGGGTGTTCAGGGTAAGGAATAGGGTGTTCAGGGTAAGGAATAGGGTGCTCAGGGTAAAGAATAGGGTGTTCAGGGTAAGGAATAGGGTACTCAGGGTAAAGAATAGGGTGTTTAGGGGGTAAAGAATAAGGTGTTCAGGGTAAGGAATAGGGTGTTAAGGGTAAAGAATAGGGTGTTAAGGGTAAAGAATAGGGTGTTCAGGGTAAAGAATAGGGTGTTCAGGGTAAAGAATAGGGTGTTCAGGGTAAATAATAGGGTGTTCAGGGTAAGGAATAGAGGGTGTTCAGGGGTAAAGATTTGGGTAAGTGTGACAGGAAGAATACACATAGAGGGATGGTGACAGCATCTGTCAGCAGAAAAGAAAGAAAGAAAGGAAAACACTTTATTTCCAACAACAGATGATACAAAAAGCAGATGTTGCCAGTGATGTAAGAACCTGCAATTTTCACTGCATTGCAATCCCACTCCATGAGCCTTACTTGAATGTTGTAGCATTGTAGGCGCAATTTTATGGCATTCTAGGTGCAATTTTGTGACATTGCAGGCCCAATTTTGTAGCGTTGCAGGCGCAATTTTGTAGTATTGCAGGCGCAATTTTGTAGCATTGCAGGCGCAATTTTGTAGCATTGCAGGCGCAATTTTGTAGCAATGCAGGCGCAATTTTGTGGCATTGCAGGCGCAATTTTGTGGCATTGCAGGCGCAATTTTGTGGCATTGCAGGCGCAATTTTGTGGCATTGCAGGCGCAATTTTGTGGCATTGCAGGCGCAATTTTGTGGCATTGAAGGTGCAATTTTGTGAAGGTGCAATTTTTTAGCATTGAAAACTTAAGATTGACAAAATGTTGTGTGGTAGTCTGCAGTCCTGTTGAGTTGCGGTGACGCTCCCCTCAGGGGGACACAACTATCGTATCTATAGGAATTAGCGCTCCCAGGGGGAAGTGTGTGAGGTCCTGAGCTGAGAGTTAGGGAAGCCTTCTTTTTGTTGAAATGAAAATGTTTTTTGTTATGTCAATGGCCACCTTTTATCGGTTCACTGCTGTCCTGTTTTTTAGCACCCACTACTTTCTTCTCCACTTTCATCTTGTTTCATAAACTTCTTTCTCAACTCTGTTTCTATGCCCCTTGTGCATAGATTCCGCATTCCCTTATTTCCACACTAAATGGTGCCTGCTCCTTCCTCTCTTCGATACCCAATTTTTCCTAGAGGTTAGTGAGGCTTAAACTAACATATGATCTGTGTGGTCAGATACGTGCTTGGCTTCCGCATCGACCCGACGGAGAAGCTCCACTCCGTCCACAAGGAGCTACTGGCGCTCTACAACGTCTACTCCAACGCCCCCGTGTTTGGTGTGGAGTTCTCCACCGACGACACCAACCCCCATCTTAGGGTAAGTCCCTCACCTCAGGGTAAGTCCCTCACATCGGGGTAAGTCCCTCACCTCGGGGTAAGTCCCTCACCTCGGGGTAAGTCCCTCACCTCGGGGTAAGTCCCTCACCTCGGGGTAAGTCCCTCACCTCGGGGTAAGTCCCTTACCTCGGGGTAAGTCCCCACCTCGGGGTAAGTCCCCACCTCGGGGTAAGTCCCCGCACATTTATCTTATTTCTTTGGAGCCAACTAGTTGTAGACTTGGCCGTGTGCTTTGGGTCATTGTCTTGTTGAAATACCCACTGCCTTTTAAGTCCCAAACTATTAGCTGATACATTCAGGTTTTCGTCCAAAATAAAAATATAGTCATCAGAGTTCATCTTCCCTTCAATTGCAACCAATTTTCCAGTACCCGATGCAGCAAAACAACCCCAAAACATTAGTGATCCACCTCCGTGTTTAACTGTTGGCACAGTGTTCTTCGGCAGGAAAGCTTCACCCTTCTTACGCCAAACCTTCTTCAAGTCTTTGTCCCCAAAAAGCTCGATTTTGGTTTCGTCACTCCATAATACTCTCTCTGTCCTTCTCCAAGTGTGACTTTGCAAATTTCAAACGAGCAGCAACATGACATGCTTTGTGGAGAGGAGTCCTTCGAGGTCGGCGTCCGTGTAGGCCTTCCATGTTCAGGCAGCGCTGGATTGTGCGATTGCTCACGCTAGTTCCCTGAGCGTTTAATCTCTCGGCAATGTCGTCTAGCTTCACTCGTGGATTGGCGTTGATCTCACGACATAATTTTCGAGAAGTTCTCACCGAGAGTTTTTGTTTACGACCATGACCAGGCAACGTTTTTACAGTCCCAAATTTAGTAAACTTTTTTATAATAGATTGTACCGTAGATTTTGAGATGCTCAAACGCTTAGACATGTCGCCATAACTATTTCCAGCTTTGTGGCAGTCAAAAATCTTCTGTCTGAGGTCCACACAGAGTTCCTTAATTTTTCCCATCATGGCGCTGATGTACAAATGACAAAGCTCCACTCCTCTGGCTCCCCGTTAGCTTGGCACAATTTTCTAGAATGATCTCACATCAAGGACGTTCAAGAACATTATAGACACAAATTTTTTTCAATAAAACATGTATAACAGTAAATACTTCTCAATGAAATGTAATGTTCTCAACTGTATGAATAATTTTGTCTTTTCGTGTTTCTGAATTTCAGCTTGTTGAATCTTTTAAAAAAAAATTTTGTTTTAGAAACTTGGTATTGTAGGGTTTTGGGGTATTCGGGTTGTCACGATTGTTCTTGTTCTGAGGTCCTAGAGGTTCGGTTCTAGAGAGTATGTCTTTATCTGTACCCGGGAGGGGGTGGAGAAGTGACACGCAATACGAGATGATCCTTTATTGAAGTGATGTGCCGAATTATACAAGTACAATGAACGGTACACGGGCGGGGCACCGCCCAGCACCGCTGTGCTGGCACACGCCACAGACTTGGCGGTGACTGACTACTCCTCTGCCTCTCTAACTCTGGCTACAGCGCATTATATACGTAACCGTATCATAGGTGGGCTTTCCCGTATTGATAGTAATACAAGAATAACAACACAAGAAATTCCACTCCGACAGTATTATTGTCACTAATATGTGGTTCACACACTGTGAAAATTTTTTGCCTGTGGCAACAATAGTTTTTACGTAACTCTAGAAAGTTTTGAACAACGAGGGGTGTACGAATAATTATTGTGGTAATCTATAAATAATTATAATTGTAATCCCACTTTGAAAACCCCTGCTCTAGACTGTCAGCTTACAGGCCACAAGCGTCCTGTGACTGCAGGCCACGTGCTGTGTGTGTGTGTGCAGGTGGCGGAGGGGGCAGAGGAGGAGGAGGTGTGGGAGGAGGGGGACGTGCAGGAGGGAGGCGAGGACTGGGACGTGGTGGCCTCGTACCTGGCAGACGGGCGTGAGGCCCCCGGAGGGCCCGTCTACAGCGAGGAGCTTGGCCTCGCGGTCGAGAGGCTCAAGGAAGGCTACTCGCTCTCCAAACTCTGGGAGGTCATCCCCAGCTGATCGGGTCCCGCTGCTGCCTCTACACAGCACCCGTCTATTGTCTTGCTCCTTGTGTACAATGCCGAATGCAATAAAAACAATGCCGCGCTCCTTGTTTACAATGCCGTATTCTTTGGGAAAAGTTGATCAGAATTTTGGTCTTTTTTGCGTTGACTGGCTGTCTTGTTTTCCAATATCTAATATTTGCTCTACAACTTTCATCTTGTTTCTTGAACTTTCTAATTCGCTGTTTCTATGTGTATTGAAATCTTAAAACTCTTTAAAAAATGAGAGCAATTTTTTTGTGATGAAGAAAATTCAGACCAAGAAAGGTTTCTATTTCTATCAAAACATGCTTCTGGTAAAAGAGACGGAAAAAAAACTAAACGTTTTCTTGCATATTCTTCCAAAATTAGAATAATCAAGATTCGACTTGTAGAAAATGTTGACAGAAAACTTCATTCTAAGGGGCACCTGTGCGATTTTGAAAATAGTATTATCATCCCATTTATGTTTTCTATGTAGAATTTCAAAGAAAACGGAGCTTTCTACAACTTTAAAAGAAAATTACAGAAGTTTGCCCATAAAACTTTTCTGTCTAAATAGAAATCGTTTTCTAATACGTCGAAAAAAACTTTAGACATGGGGGACTTAAAAATTTTTGAAAATACAACTGTCATCCACATCATGTTTTCTATGTAATATTTATAGGAAATCGTAGTTTTCTACGACCTCTTTTAGAGAAAATTTTTCTGTGGGGAACTCTAGCCATCGTATAAAATATATGAGTTTACCCCTATAAGTTTTCAATCTAGAAAGTTCGTTTTCTAATACGTCAAAAAAAAAAGTTTTACATCGGAAACTTATGCATTTTAGGAGTAAACTTGTCCACCCGGTTAAGTTTTCTATGTAGTAATTCAAAGAAAACGTAGTTTTCTATGATTTCTCAAAGAAAACAATTCTAAGGGTAACTCCAGGTTTCATCGAAAAATTACACGAGTTTACCCTTGAGAGTTTTCTATCTGAATAGAACTCGTTTTCTACCACGTCGAAAGAAAACTTTTTCCATAAGGAACTTGCATATTTTTGATAATACAATTGTCACCCAATATAAGTTTTCTACGAAGTAATTTAAAGAAAACGTAGTTTTCTATGAGCTCTTTCAAAAAAAATTATTCTGAGGGTAACATTTGCAATCATAAAAATACATGGGTTTACCCCTAAAGGCTTCCTACCTTAATCGTTTTCTATAACATCGAAAGAAAACTTTTTCATGGGAGACTTGTGTATTTTTTAAAAATAGAATTGTCACCCCCGTTCAAGTTTTCTGTGTAGTAATTCAAAGAAAACGTAGTTTTCTACGATCGCCAAAAGAAAACTATTCAAGGGTAACTCCAATAGTCATTGAAAAATTACACGAGTCTACCCATAGAAGTTTTCTATCTGAAAAGAACTCGTTTTCTACCATGTCGGAAGAAAACTTTTTCCATGGGGGACTTGGATATGTTTGAAAATATAATAGTCATCCCATAAAAGTATTCTATGTAGTAATTTAAAGAAAACGTAGTTTTCTATGACCTCTTTTTCAAAAAACTATTTTTAGGGTTACTCTAGCATTCACAAAAAATACATGAGTTTACCACTAAAGGCTTTCTACCGTAAGAGTTCATTTTCTAATACGTCGAAAGAAAACTTTCATAGTGGGACTTGTGTATTTTTAAAAATGAAATTGTCACCCTCGTTCATGTTTACAATGTAGTAATTGAAAGAATACTATTTTAACAGTTACTTCAGTATTCTTGAAAAAAATTTCATGAGTTTCCCCTAAACGCTTTCTGTCTAACTAAAGTTCGTTTTCTAATACGTCGAAAGAAAACTTTCTACCATAGGGACTTACGTTTTTTTGAAAATAAAATTCCACATCATCATTAGAATCCCACGTTTCACTGTACCATTCAATGTAAACTGGCTTGATATTGGTCGATTACTAAAATTCGAGAAATTTCAAAACATTACCCTTAAAAACATTCGTCACAAAAGAATTTTATTTCTGAAATAAGAGCAACAAAATTGGAGGCCTTGCAAGGGACTACATTAACCACACGTCAAAGTCCCAAAATTATCAAAGAATTTAGCAGTTTCAAATTTTAATTAAATCATGAAAGGATTATTAAACATTAAAATAAAACTATGCATCTTCGAAAACTTTATTTCAAGAGTGTTTGCACTACGTAGGATCACCTATAACGGACACCTATCACGTAAGTTATCAACGTCTTTACTAGAAGTATACAAAATATGCTTTTCTAATTTTAAGGACACAGATCATAAAGGACACAGATCGGCACAGATTTTAAGGACACAGATCGGCAGAGGACTTAGTAAATGAATATTGTTTAACTATTCAACGCGTCAGCATCAACGTAATGTATTTGCTGCATATAATAATTCGTTTTCGACAGCTTAACGAAAAAGATTAGATTAAATAGTTCATGCCTGCGTCAGCAGAACCTAAATGTTCCAAAACGATGCGGGCTCCATTTCGTATGAAATTGAGGGAACTGAGATTCTATGCATAAAATGGGATTCTACTCAAGTTCTCCAGTATATGGAAATAACGAGCAAAAAATTGAGATTGCGAATCAAGTTCAAACTTGAAGAAAGGAGGCGCTAAAAAACAGGTAAGCAGTCAAATGAAAAAAGATGGTCCGCAACAAAGGAAGAACTTGTTCTGTAAATAGAGAAGAAAGACCAATCAATTCTACAACTGGGAAACGTACAACTTAACCCTGGGTGTGCTAATACCCATCATATACTGGAATTATGCTTTCCTCAGATGGTGCCCAACAAAACAATTCCCAGGATTCGACATCGTTTGTTTCTTACAAGATTTTCCAATAACTTTACTATAAAATTCTTACAATGAAAAGCGTCATTCAAACAAGAGCATAACTGGGCAACACGCTCTTATCAACAGAGGGGAGCACTAGAGTTGGGTAACAGCCTGAAATCAAAAGGATGAAGAATCTATGCACAAGTGTGATCCCACACAGAATTACCAAAGCATCGAGATTGATTTATAATAAATTAGTTTTAGCCTCCCTTTACCACGACAAAGATGTTCAAAGAGAGGAAGGATGAAGTTAAGGGAACGTGGATTCTACGCACAAAGTGCGTTCCCGCAAGGGATCCTGTACGCATAGAAACAGTAAGATAAGAAGGACGGTTATGAAAAAAGATAAAGGTTAAGGAAGAAAGTCAGAGGTGCTGAAAAATAGGACAGCAGTGAACCAAAAAAAAATGGTCCTTAACAAAACAAAAAGCATTTTATTTCAACAAAAAGAAGGCCTACCTAACTCTCAGCTCAGAACCTCACATTTTCCCCACAAAGTATCGTGACAGTAAGATTTTAAAAAGTCTATGAAAGGGGGACGACACTTCCCTCAAGTGCGTGGGCTGCAGCACGAATTATTTGCGTGCTGTCTAAGCTCTCCTAATTTAGCCTTTCTGTTTATTTCAACAATTAGCGGTCTATGTGACGGCTCCGGTGAAATGTTTGCAAAGTGAAAGAGCATAAAGGTATTACATAGGCAGCAAGAAACAAAGAGGATGGAAGGCGTCACTAGGGGTGCCATACAGGTGGCTTCATCCTTCCGGACGAAGCCACTTCATCCAAAAGCCACTTTATTATCAGCCCTTTAGGTAAATGATTGTTAAATAGCAAAAGATGAAGACGCAGGAGCAGCACACTGAGTTGGAGACTCACAGCAGAATAGGAGGTCGTGACACGCACCCAACAAACGTCGAGTGGACTGCAAGACCGGGGCTCCCTCAGTGCGCCAAGTCCTACGCTACACCCGCACGTCCCAACTCTCAACAGCAAAACTTACGCAGGTGTTGCTCACAATACACTTTCAGGCCACTTAATGCGGACACGGCACTTGTCGTGCACCTCTCAGAGTCTTCCACAACTTGAGGGAAGGAAAGCGGAGTCCTGGAACACTGCATCAAAGGAGCCTAAAGAGGCGGGCAAATTTCCTTTACTTACATCCGGACCGTGTCTCCCACAACGGCAGACATCAGAGAACTACACCAATACCTTAGGTGTAGAACTGACCTCAGTCTCCTATGCAACCGCCTATAAATAACGCAGCATCCAACAAAGCCCGAGCAGCTCGAGAAAAAAATTTGATTCAAATTGAAGCCATGATGGGATGAGCGGAGGGTTCGCCTCCCTGTGCTGCCTCGCACCGTCAGCGGAGATGCCTGCAGTCCTGCCTGTAAACAACGTACCTTCAGCCAAGGCATTGATTGATTGATTATAAATTTTAGCCTCCCTTTACCACAACAAAAATGTTCAAAGAGAGGAAGGAGGGAAGCACCATTTAGTTTGGAGTCGAGGGAACGCAGAATCTATGCAGAAGGTGCACAGAAACAGTAAGCTAACAAAGAAGTTCATGAAACAAGAAAAAAGTTGAAGTGGGAAGTTTTAGGTGCTGAAAAACAGGACAGCAGTGAACTGAAAAAAGACAGTTTGTAACAAAACAAAAACCTATTCTATTTCAACAAAAAGAAGGTCTATTTAACTCTCAGCTCAGGCCCTCACACATTTTTCCTTGGGAGCACTAATTCCCATAGATACAATAGTTTTTAATAGTTGTATAGCCAAGGCGTTGCAACCGTGATACGGTCTCAAAAACCACACCCTTTTAAGACACCAGACCCGTGAACAATGTAAGCTCTGACAAGGCACAGCAACGCCTGGTAATCACACTCCGTACACTCAACATTTTCTGATGCCGCCATGAAAATTTGCGTTGGTCATTATAGATCAGAGTTAAAGTCGTTCTAGTCACATAAAAAGCATTCCTAGGATAAGAAAGGTAATATTGAGTACCAAAGTACCAGTCACCAATTTCGGGACCGATGATTCTACGCACAAGCATGTCTCCAAACGGGACAAAGTAACCACCCTGCGCCGGGATTCGAACCCTCGACACCTTCACGGAAGGGCGGGGCCTTTAACCACACAGCTACGACAAGCACAGCTGCGTGCCCGAAATTGTTTGCAGATAAAGTCATCAAAATTGAAAAGAGTTAATGAAACAAGCATGGAGTAGCAAAGAGGAAAGTTAAAGGTGCTGAAAAGACAACAATAAATCGATAAGACCCACAGGGGGACCTCACATTTTCCCCCTAAGAGAAAGATGTTTTACTTTTCAACAAAAGGACTTCACCTCCATCTCGCGATTTCACGTCTTCACCCAGGGAGTAACAATTCACATTGATGCAACAGTTGTCTCATATGACGAGTTAACTCGTCATATGAGGCCCATTGATGCAACAGTTGTGCCTCATCTGACGAGTTGACTTGAAGCAAGGCCATGTTAACTTGAAACCAAGTTGATTTGAAGCCAAGGCAAGAGTTTTATAAAAAGGGTTTGCATTATGAACGATATTGACACATTTCCTGCGAAGTGACCCACCGGTGGTCACTTAGGTGATTTTCATAGTGCTGCTGACCCACCTGCAGTCCCTACCTCATTTTTTTTTTATAAATACTTAATGAAAGCTAAATGAAAGCCCAATCCAGTTAATGTTTGCAATTTTCAAAGTTGATTACCACAATTGACTTTAAATTTGAACTGAATATTGAACTTCAGTTTAACCCACAGCAGTTAAGCACCCGTAAGGACATTTTCACCTGCTCCATGTACCGAGATGTGGCTGCTAAACTTCCCTGCAATGAACAAACAGAAATAATTTCAGAAACGTGTTTAGCGCACACAACAGGGGACTTTGTACCGATTTACAACTCTGATGTAAAAACTTATTTACTACGTTTACTTGAACTTATTTTGAGGCAGTTTACAGCAAACCTAAGGGAACTGAAGCATTCCTCGTACAGATTAGATTTGTTCAAGTCTTGATGTCTGCAACAAAGGTGTTCCCAAGGGAGGAGATTAGATTAGATTATATGTTAGTTTAAGCTTCCCTAACCGCTACAAAAAAAAAAGTGTATCAAAGAGAGGAAGGAGGAACGCACCATTTAGTATGCAGTTAGGGAAACGTGGAATGCACAAAGGGTGTTCCCACAAGGGATTCTGTGTGCATAGAAAAGTAAGATAAGAAGGAAGTTCATGAAACAAGATAAAAGTTGAAGAAAAAAAGTCAGAGGTGTTGAAAAACAGAACAGCAGTGAACCAAGAAAAGATGGTCCTTAAAAAAAAAAATTTTTTACGTCAACAAAAAGAAGGCCTACCTAACTCTGCACTCAGGACCTCACATTTTCCATATGGGAGCAAAGTGGGTGAGATGAGTTCAGTGCAGCAGGACGGGTGCATCAGGCTGTGGCTCAGCTGAGCTGCCTTCATCCTGGGATCTCAGGCAACAGATGACCTCCTGCACAAGAGAGGTGGATTTTAGGTCAGGTGGAGACACCATGTCAGATAAACTCAACGTTACCATCAGCCAAGTAAAATGAATGGATGCAGAAAATAGTAAGTGCCATAATTGCTCAAAGTTACCATGGACAACTGGTCATGAGTGAGACAGTGAAAAACTAAAAATGAAAGCATGTATTTTGTACCAGTTGTCAGGCAACTGCTGCTTCTCAGCATTAAAAGCCAAGCAACAAGCAAATGCCCAGCCATCTTGACCCCGGCAACCGCCAGCCAAGACACCACAGAAAACTAGTCAGCCAGAGTAGAAAGCAGACCTACACAACCACACAGCCAGCCTGGCCCAAACCCACCAGACGCACGCACTAACACAGATGATGAATGCACTCTTTATCTTTTTAAGGAAAACAAAAGGTTGATGCACGAAACGAGTAGGTACTCAATAATCAAAGATTAGATGTTGGCTTAAGCCGACCTAACCACAACAAAAGCGTTCCAAAGAGAGGAAGGATGAAGGCACCATTTAGTATGGAGTTAAGAGAATGCAGAATCAACACATAAGGTCCATAAAAACAGTCAGGTAAGAAGGAAGGTTTTGAAACCAGACAAAAGTTGAAGAAGAAAGTAGTAGGGGCTGAAAACAGAACAGCAGTGAACCAAAAAAAGGTGGTCCTTCACAGAACAAAAAAAAATTGTCAACAAAAAGAAGGCCTACCTAACTCTCAGCTCGGCCCTAATATTTTCCATCTGAGAGATACAATATTTCCATAGAATCATAGATACAATAGTTGTGTCCCCTTAAGAGGACTTAATAGTGAGAGGAACTAAGAATATTGTAGTGTAGCATATCACACCTACAAAAAATGAACCTTATAAATAAAAGTGAAGGAGAGGCAGAGTGAAAAAGAGTGCAAGTCAAAATTGGAAAGTGTGCAAGACACACCCAAACTTTCCTGAATTATGCAACACTGGCACACGAAAGGGAGGTCGGAGAGGAAGTAAATTCACAAGTGGCGTTAAAAACACTGCATTGTGTCCATGTAGTAACTTCAAACTATATGATGTAGCAGTCTTGCAGTTTAACCATATCTAATTTAACTAGATCTAGTTAAACTATCTCTAGATGACATCAAATGTGGCTATTTTAACAAGTTATTACAACAATTTAATAACTATTTGGCAAACCTACCACAAAATTGCACTCCACAGAAGTAATAGAAGTAAGATAAGCAAAGCTACAGTGCAAGAGAGCCCAACTGTGGGGTATGCATTCACAGCTCCTTACTTCCAAGCAGTGGGGTAGCCAAAGCCACCATACAACTCCAAAGTTTTACGTCCTCCAGAATTGTAACTGAATAGTATCTGAATGTAATAGGGATTAATATTCAAGGCATGAAAGAATGCAGAATATTGCATGAAGCACTATCAGTTAAGGATAATTTAAAGCCTTCTTTTATCCTGAGAGATAAATTATTGCCTAAAGGCTAGCAGTACTATTGGGATTGTGAACTTCTGACTTCACGTTAGTTTGCTTACTCTTTTTCACCTTGAATTTGCTGCATGAAAGCAGGTGTTGATTATTTTCCAAGTGATAATTGAGAGAGTTGTAAATAAAAGTTGAGCTTTATTTTTTAGGCATCCTCATGACAAGAGTAACGTTGGATTTTTATATTTTCCAAACAAACATGATCCTCCTTTTGTACACATTCAACTAATTTTAAATAAAGCAACAAGTAAACAAAATACAGGCACTATTGAAGCAATTCAATTCATGAATACCCAATACTTCATTGCATTTTTCACTGGAGCATGTGGAAAATTTTTCCATGCAGAGCTGCACCTTCAAATGTTGCCACCCTACACCTACCCTGCTTGTGTTCAAGTATATCCTTCACGCATTTTTGATGCTAAATCAACTCTCGGTAAACTTCGTGCTGTAAATAATGGGAAAATGTTAAAAAATAGAATAATCATTAAAATTTTGACTTAATGTAGGATTCTCTCAGCATTTCCTAATGGTGACATTGTGAAGTTCATCACATTATTTGGATGGTTGGACTCCTCAGCCAGAACAAACGGAATCCCAATAGAGCAAAGAAAAAGAACCATTTAGCATGGACTGTAGGAAATGTTAATCTCTATACAAAGTGCCTTCCCACACAGAATACTTGGTGCATAGCAACAGCAAATAGAGCAAAGAAAAGGAACCATCTAGTATGGACTGTAGTAAATGTTAATCTCTATACAAAGTGCCTTCCCACACAGAATACTCTGTTCATAGCAACAGCAAGTTAGCAAGAAGGAAGAAAAAACAAGAGATAGCAAGGAAGCCAAGTGGGCATTTAAGACAGAAGTCACAAAGGCCTATCCATAGCTGAGGTAACATTACAGTATCTGCTCTGGGGGCTTCAGAACCCATAGATCCATCATATGCTATAGAGAATGGCGCTACTTAGTTTGAAATCAAAGGGATAAGAAATCTATGCACAAATGTGCTCCCACACAGAATTACCAAAGTGCGACTCCCGAACGGAGTCACCGGCAGGGTAGTAATAAACCTGAGTGACAAGCGCTTATATGTGGGATAAAGTGGCACACATAAGGTAAAGAGAGGGCACATACCTCACAAAAGCATAGATACAGCAAGATTTAGACAAATATGAAAAATGATAGAAGGGAAAAATATCAAACATGATAGAATGAAAGAAAAAGCAAGCAATAGGAGCTGAAAAAAACAGCAAGCTGTGGAAATGACATAAAAAAGATTTTTCATTTCAGCAACGATGGCTACCTAACCTCCAGCTCAGGATCACCATCTTGCCACAGACAATGGTTGTATCTCCCTGAGGAGTTTTGGTGGTTTCAGAGGAGAAGTGCAGCAGCAAAGAACAAAAAAGTAAAATGTATTTGTAGCATATAAATATCAATCATTAAAAAATAGGAAAACAGCTTTTAATTAAAGTACACATAACTGAATCAATAGCAATTCAGTAACATAAAATGACCCTAGACTCCAGACTAAAAGAATTCATGTCTTTCCACTACAACTAAACAACTATCAATCATCATTGGAAGAATAATAAACACATACTCATAAATTGATTTAAGGAAAATCTAAAATTAACAATCTCTGAAGTGCACAATCTTAATTCTGATATTGCAGTTATTCAGAGAGTACTTCCAAATCATCAGGACTATAAAACTAGATTATATAAATTAAGTAGATCCAGCCACCCTAACCACAACAAAGGTTGTGGCAGAAAAGAAAAAAACACCATTTAGTATTAAGAGCCATCTATGCGCAAGGTGTACTCCCACACTACATCCCATGCACATAGAAATATTAAAATGGGAAAGAAGTTCATGAAACAAGATAAAAACTGAAACAGTAGGAGCTGAAAATAAGATAGCAGTTAACTGTAAAATGATGTGCTGAAACAGAACAAAAACCTTTTTCAACTTCAACAAAAGGCCTACCTCACATTTTCCTCCTGGGAGCACCAATACCCATACATCCAATAGCTGTATCACTCCAAGGGATAGGACTGCAACTGAATGCCATTGTGGAACACTTTTAGTACTGGTTACAGTCTCAAATTGAACACAAATTAATTTATTTTGCCAGCATTACATTCAGGAACCAACTACCATAAAAAGTTGTGATAAAAATATAAACTAAAAAGAAATCTGAAGCCCCAGCTGACAATAGCACAAAATAAACTTTTCATATCTATATTTTGGTGGTAGTTTTTGGTTTATAAAAAGAAGTTTTATAGATAAAAAGAACATTAAGAATTATGTATAAGTACTGACCAGAATGGAAGCTTGGTACTCTATAGAAGGCAGCATTTGCTGTGCTGGTGTCAGTGAGGTGGAGCATCTCTATGCCAGGTGCAGGAATACCAAGACCCAACCAACGCTCTGCTACACATCTGTTACACACACACAAATTTGTGAGCAACAATTAGCTGCCTTCATTATGACAACTTTACTGATTTAGTGCACCAACTTCTCTTTATAAGAACATTCCTGCTGCTTCTAAACAACTTCAGAAAATACTCAGTGCTGAATTTATGAGGAGAAAACAATAATCAACTAAAACCCTATTCTATTCAAAAGAACAATACTAGAAACTTGAAGCCAAGCTAACAGTAAGATTCCAAACTTACATTTGCATGTCAATCTATCTTCAAAGAAGACAATGATGGATAGATTTTATTATAAATAAAAGTGCAAGAAAAAGCACCTTTAATGAGATCATTATCTTATTCTAAAAAGTCAATGAATAAAAATATTTGGAATGCTTTGACCTCCTGGGTCATTATCAAGGTCAAGATTGAATATAGGCCTTTCACAGAAATTAAAAATTTGGTTCCAAACAATCACTAAAGGAACACATTTAAAAACGTTTTATACGAATGACATTCTGCTCGCTGATGCGTTATTTTAGAGATATAACAATAATTACGTTCATATAGGAATAACATTATATGGTCGGTTGCTTAGTTGCCGCATTGTTGGGCGACTCCCACTTTTCTCGCGGGACACGCCCACTTCTTGGCGGGAAATTAACACGGCTCGGTTTGGACAAGTTAAAGTAAGCTATTTTAGGTTGATTTGTTGTTTTTTTTAGGTTAGTATATTTAACTAACCTACCATAATCTCACCCATTGTTACGTTTATGCCGTATTACAGCATAATTATTTACGTGCCCGTTCCTTCACTTTTATCTACGACGTTCTTATAACTTCAAAGTTGAATAACTCAAAAATAACGCATCAGCGAGCAGAATGTCATTCGTTTTAAACGTTTTTAATTGTGTTTCTTTAGGTTAGTGATTCTTCAGAACGGAATTTTTAATTTCCGTGAAAGGCCTAAATTCAATATTGACCATTATCAACTCTGAAAACAAATAAAGAATAACTAATCCAATGTCAAATGTAAGTCTAAATATATCAATCTTGCAACAAAAAAAGGAAAATAAAACAAAAAAAGTCACTGGTAAAAAGGAAAAACTTTCAGTATCAGTATTACATTAGTTGTAAAGGAAACGCTGACTGCATTTTAGAATCTTTTCACATTTAAAAGTAAAACCTGGTTTAAATGACATGCAAATGGCTTTCCCTTCACAACAAATGCATCATTGATACTGAACAGTTTTACTCTTTTTATCAACTAGTTGTTTTTTTTGTATATTTTTTATTTTCTTTTCATATGATTGAAATACAGTATTTTGATTTATATTTGACTAGTTTTTCTCTGTTTGTTTTCACTAATGATAATGACCCAGAAAATCTAAACATTCTAAATTTTTTATTCGTTGAATTTTCCAAGATAATGATTTTATTAACACTTTGACTGAGACGTGTGACACCGGTGGTACACGAAGGTAATTTTCATAATGCTGCTGACCGGCCAGTAGTCGCAAACTCAATTTTCATAACTACTTAATTAAAGCTAAATGAAGGCACAATCCAGTTCATGTTTGCCACCTTCCAAATAGTTTACTACAATTGACTTTAAATTGGAGTTTGGTGTTGAACTTCATATTTAGTTGCCGCAGTCAAAGTGATAAAAATACATTCTATGCACTTTTATTTATAATTGAGATATGCAAAAAGCCAAGAAAAAAGATTTATATATGGATAGATTTTGGATAGTAAACTTTTCAATTAAATTTGAACTTTATACAACTTCAATTTAAAATTATTTTTTATGCATAGAAAACTTCAATATAATATACAAACAAATCCACTGAAGGCAATAAATGTTTTGGAAAAACTTGGAACTGGAAACCATACATAATAATACAAAGGGTTGCTATAGAATTAAACGCACCATTGCTAAACATTTTAATATCTATTTACATAGTTTTTCCTAAAAATACAATCAAGAATAGTTTAACATTACAGAGTGCATTTTCATTGTGTTTCTGCATATGCAACTTGGATGAGCAAATTTTTCCACATTTGCTGCACAGTTATTAAATATTAGTATTTATTTGCTCCATAGTCATTAAATTTGCAGCTAACTCCACGGTTAATATATAAATAGGATGAGAATATTCAAACATCAATATAATGTAAATTTTCTGAACATTCTGAGCACATCTCAAAAATGGCCAAATATTTCAAAACCTTGAAGCAAAACATACAAAAAATGCACTAAAATTGAGCTCAGCACCAGAAGAGAAAAGATTCCTAGACACTTATTATGCAGTGTGACGTTCCACCAATTTCTGGAAATTACAAAATTTAAATGCTTAGCATAATGAGGCAAGGATTAATTCAACTTTAAATTATAGCTTCAAAGACAAAATTAGTAAAAAAAGAACATCGCGCATTACAGGAATATTACATGAATAACTTAGCATTTATATAATTTGAACTTAAAAACAACATTTTACTAATATGCATTTCAAATAGCTAGGCCTATCCAATAACCTCAAGATTTACCGACTTTTGGTATCAAAAATGTAATAATTACATAGAACTTCTCTAACTCCTCAAAGACTTGTATTTGTGATTTCATGAAATGTTGGCGGAACAACATTTAAATTATTGAGGAGTAACTACACTGAATTAGAGAACTTTGGCGTTCCCATAATCCACCGCCCTCTTCTCTTTCACACAGCCAATAAACACGCTTCCATGATCCATAAAAACCTTTTACATTTTTCATCTTGAGTTTTTGTCTGTGAATATTTTTTTCGATATATGTAGTCATAGTAATAGTAAAACAATTGTTCAAATAGTAGAAATTATTAACACTGTGAACAATCAAAATTCCATCCTCAAAAATGACTACTTTTCCACAAATTGTACATTCGCTTCGCCTTCGCCTTTGTGCTCGTCATAGCCGTGTGTGTAGCGGACCTGACTCCGTGCGGGGAGACCCGGGTTCGAGTCTCGGCGCTGTTGGCGATTTTCTCTGTTGGGTATAGGAGAAAAATTCTAAGCACAATACCCCTCTCTACCCAGGTGTCTGAAATGGGTACCGGTCTTTGACTGGGGGAAAGCGTCATGGCGTCCTGGTGTTAGTTCTAAGGCATTTGAAAAACCAATGTAAAAAGGTGATATGTATCATGCTTCAATTGGAAATAAAGCATCCGTAGATGCCGATGTTTGTTTGTTTGTTGTTAAATTAGACCATTTATTTCCCCGTGAAGAAATAGCACTAACTAAAGACCAAGTGTATCGGAACATTTCATTTGGATTTGACAGCCTTATTCATTAATTTAGGAAGTCAGTTTGAAAAACCGTTATATCTTGCGAGTTTTAGTGTAAAATGGTTTATAAATAAAACATTTCCTTAAGAAATGAAGATTTAAAAAGTGTTTCAATAACATAAGGTAATCTACATTTATGTAATAAAAGCACAAAATGGCTGAAACTTCATTTAAAAACTTAAGATATTAATTTGCCTGTAAAAGAGCTCATTAGCATCAGTAAAGACAAAAAATGGGCAAAGACATATCAACATCAAGAGGGGCACCACAGCCCTAGCATTCACAAGTAAGATCCATTAATGGTAAACAAAGCCTGCCCTAGTTTTGAATATTATTAATAATCATTAAATTAAAATTTCAAATACAATAAATGTTTAGGCACATCAAAAAAACTTGATGATGCTGAACAGATGTTACGTCAGAAAATTGTATCCTCAGACACTAGACATTACAACCTTACTTACATTGATTTTTCCCATTAATATCGCTTAACTATTAAGTAGCTCATTGTTTTTCGTATATGTCTACTAACGTACTTCGGTCACCCTTTCGAGATTCTGACCGTCAAAAATTTAATAATAATATATAATAATAATTGTCGTTACAGACATAGGCTTATAACCGGGTTTCAGAGTGGTGTGCTCTCACGTCAGACGGAGATCTTTTTCATTTATATGGAAAAAGTGCATCATACTGAATTCTAAGGTAAATTTCAAGTTTGAATCAAACTATTTAAATGCAAAAAATGACAGAGATAACAAAGTAATATGCTTAATAGAATCACGTAGAATAACGCGCGGAAGGAATATGAAAGGCTAACTAAAGCAAATGAAACAACATACTTCGACGCCAGGATGCTGGGTTTTAGTTTGAAATGCAATTGCACGGTCTCTGTACAGTAAATCGGTAGGAAGAACAAACGTAAATCAATCCAGACTCGCATGAACATAAATTCAGAACACACTGTGTATTACGGTCATTTCGATCCACTGTGAAAGCTTAACCCTGCACCTCTCAGCAACATGTGCCCCCGCAATTCCGAGTGACCTAGAGACGGTCACGTTAATATTTTACTGCCACATGAGCCATTAATCTATAATATTCTATCTCTGAAGTGAGGAAAGAAAGGAGCAAAACTCTCGGTAGGTATTATTCTTAATTCTAAGTGAAATTGCTAGACTATTAAACCGCGCTTTAATTCACTCGGAGAAAATCTCATGAATGCTGACCCGACACTTGAAAAATGTTGCTTTCATATTAGCTAATCATTATCTTTAATTACTCTTCATTAAATATTTAAATCATTGATGTTTCAAGTATCCGTGACAACAGTTCTACACCGATGATGAATGTTCTATTTCGTATTTCGGAGTTGAGCACAAAAAACATACTCGTTGACTCAAGCATTCGAACGTCACGAAACCAAGTTGACTCAAGCATTCGAACGTCACGAAACCAAGTTGACTCAAGCATTCGAACGTCACGAAACCAAGTCGACTCAAGCATTCGAACGTCACGAAACCAAGTTGACTCAAGCATTCGAACGTCACGAAACCAAGTTGACTCAAGCATTCGAACGTCATGAAACAAAGTTGATTCAACACGTTTACTTAATTTGCTAAGGTCGGTTTGGTTGGCTTAGAAGTAGCAGAATGGAAAGCCGTTTTTACTTCTTGATTACTTTTGTATCCATTCCAAGAAGCAAGGAAAATATGATAGCGCGACGATATTTTCACTCGTTCGCCACTGTCTAATTTAAGTAAAGCCAGAGAAATAATTGAAATGTTAATCATTGATAGTGGTGCATAAATGAGCAATTTAATTAGTAATACACATGTGTACCAATACCCAGTCAACGTGTTAACAAACAACTCCAGCATTAGTTTTTTAAAATTGAGGAAAAATTCCAGTTGAGATGACGTTTTCTGAAGTGTCTGAAGATAATTGCCATCGAAAGTTGCGCCAATGTTCATCGAAGTACAGCCTCAACAGCTCTCAGTATCCACGTCTCGAACTGGACCTACGAGGTCTCTCAACTCATATGTAACTTCTGAATGCACGGCAAAGGTGGAGTTATATAAAAATCCTTGTTTTACCACTATTTTAGGCTTTACAAAGCAGACCCGCACATTTGAGCACCAGTAACATGCACGCCCGCTACCGTACCAAGTCTTTTTACATCCGCCAACCCTCTGCCCTATCGCTACATTGAGCAAACCAATAGAATACGAGTAAAATTTGTGCCCAGTTAAGGGAATCGGTGATATAAGACCTGTAAACCCAGAAGCAGCACAGAACCACGATATAGTGAGCTCTCTAAACGATCTCTATGAACAATGTATTACAGAGGCCATCCATACCCGAGAGGACATAAAGGGGTGACCTGCGCAACACACGTGCACTACAGCACTCCTCGTGCCACATCTCAACCTCGTGCCACATCTCACCCTCGTGCCACATCTCACCCTCGTGCCACATCTCACCCTCGTGCCACGTCTCACCCTCGTGCCACGTCTCACCCTCGTGCCACGTCTCACCCTCGTGCCACATCTCACCCTCGTGCCACATCTCACCCTCGTGCCCCATCTCACCCTCTTGCCACATTTCACCCTCTTGCCACATTTCACCCCCGTGCCACATTTCACCCTCGTGCCCCATCTCACCCTCGTGCCACATCTCACCCTCTTGCCACATCTCACCCTCTTGCCACATTTCACCCTCGTGCCCCATCTCACCCTCTTGCCACATTTCACCCTCGTGCCACATTTTACCCTCGTGCCACATTTCACCCTCTTGTCACATCTCACCCTCGTGAACCACAACAAGAGCACTCACTAAGAGGAGGTAATGGCAGTATGTATGGTTTGGAGAGAGCCGCTGCCTCCTCTACACACAAGAGGGCAATAGCGAAGAGGTGATCTCCCCACACACCTCATGTACGTACACACAGCTATACCTCCTTTTACTTCACCTATATGAACATACATAGGACAGGAAAACAAAAATTCCAATTCCAAACATATCTTGAACCCAAACTCTGACCGACGGCAACACGTTTGCCCTGTGCCAGAGTAATGGATTTTTCCAGACCTAGATAAATTCCTGGCAAACAGAAGTGAAAAAAATTGCTTAGCTTTTTATCTCTTTGTACAAAGAATAAGCGTTACTCATAAAGTTGCGTCTAAATACACAGTTGTACCTAAT
>JACJUY010001571.1:81075-105897 GCA_014220935.1 Platorchestia sp. MABIK
GTCGCTTCCTCGTCAACATAGCTTCGCAGCAAGTCCACGCTCGAACCACTTGGTTGGGCGCACAAACTTTATGCATCAATATCTAAGGAAGACACAATAAAACCATCAATGAATACAGTAAAAATAAAACAAAATATTATGACTTATATACAAATTTGAGTAGATATGACAAGACATCAACATAAGGTAAATTAATACTCGGATCGGCACCTGCTAGGTTACACCAGTGATTCTCAAAATGGGCGCTACCGTCACGGTAGAGGAAACAAGGTAGGTTCAAACCAGTCTTTTCTTTTCGTTGACGGTGTGGTTTTGCTGACGTCACGGCAACGAACCAATAGCAGCGCTCTTATTGCATCTGGTAGCACTGATACCCCCAAATTTGGCTCCACTATTGGCCTAGTGACATGCCGCAATGGTGACGTCATAAAGTTAGTTTGCAATGAAGCCGTTCTATTGGCTAGCCGAACAAGAGGAGGTGTATTTTCCCCCATATAAATGACACTACCTTGTTTCCCCCACCTTAGCTACCACCCTGGGGGAGTTGGAGCCACGGTAGAGGAAACAAGGTAGGGTCATTTCTATGGGGGAAATAATACTTTTTCTTGTTTGGGTAGCCAATAGAAAGGCTTTATTTCAAACAAATTTTATGACGTCACCAAACCGCAGTGTCGTTAGGCCAATAGTGGAGACGGATTTGGGAGTAGCAGTGCTACCAGAAGCAATATGAACGCTGCTATTGGTTCGTGGCCGTGACGTCAGCAAACCCACGCAGTCGACGAAAAAAAGACTTGTTTGACCCTACCTTGTTTCCTCTACCGTGGTTGAAGCCCTTCTCGTAAATTTTTTTATACACAGTATGTCACAAAAAAACCCGAACCGAGTATTTTAATCCCGTATCAGTAATACCATCATAATCAGTAATAGCTTTTCTATAGGTTAATTTGAGGGACAATTTTGCTGGAAATTAAATGCTTGTGGTATTCTTATGATTGTTTTACTGAACGGGGAAAATAAATACTCGGTTCTTGTTTTTGTGGGACATACGGTATAGCAAATTCATTTTTTTCGATAATTTGCTAGAAAATTGTAATATAATTAACCACTAGGAGGCGACAAGATCTCAGGGGGTAGTAGATAAAAAAAAAATTTCCTGAGAATGTGGCGGTAAATTAAAAAGTTTGGGAACCACTCAGCTCTCACCTCCAGCTGGCACACGAAATTTGTACCAGAACTTTCCTTAACCTACGACCATAATTGAAGGAAAATTGGTAGATGTCATACGAATATGATTGATTGATTGCAAGAAAGATTTAGCCTCCCTTGACCACAACAAAGATGTTCAAAGAGAAGATGAATGAAGGCATCATTAAGTATGGAGCTAAGGGAACACGGAATCTATGCACAAGGTGCATAGAAGCAGTAATTTGAGAAAGAAGCTCATGAAACAAGACAAAAGTTGAAGAAGAAAGTAGTAGTTGCTAAAAAAACTGGATAGCAGTCAACCAAAAAAGGTGGGCCTTAACATACCCAAAAAAAAACACTATTTCAACAAAAAGAAGGCCTACCTAACTCTCAGCTCGGGCCTTCACACATTTTCTCCCGGGAGCGCTAATTCCCATAGATAAGGGCACAACTGTGCATTGCGGTACAATAATGCATATTTTTATTGGCTGAGACCCTCAAGCTCTCCCTACATCTTAATGAGAGAAGCAATAGAAAAGCGGGTTACCTCCAGCTGTGAAGGTAACCCGTTTGTAGCAGCAGGTCACATACCAGACACAAACATTACACAATTGATAACAAGTTTCATCCTCCCTAGCACAATCCTACGAGGGGTGCGGTGTTGTGAGGCTGGTTCTAGCAACGCAAGACGCGCCACACCTCACACACATTTCCAATACGATGCAATATGATACACATTTTCAACAAGAATAGTTGCTACGTTTTCTCAACCCACCCAGGAGGGAGGTTTCCAGTGCCAGCCTCCAGGACACTGCGGAGACTCAAGGATGGATCTTCACACGAATCCGGGGGTGGGGTATCAGCATCCTCTGATTCTAGCATAGCAGGAACATCAAGAGGCTTTCTTGGGACATTTCCTGATGCAACTTCAGCATTTTCTAAACCACGATTTATTCTCATTTCCTGCTCAAACTCGACGAACTCGTCAAAGTTGGTGAAAATTGGCTCAGGGCAGGTTGCTGGGTCCTCTTCTGCAGAGAAAATTTGCTCAGGGCAGGTTGCTGGGTCCTTTTCTGCAGAGAAAATTGGCTCAGGGCAGGTTGCTGGGTTCTCTTCTGCAGAGAAAATTGGCTCAGGACAGGTTGCTGGGTTCTCTTCTGCAGAGCTGCTGCCCCCGGGCCTCTCCCTGACGCGAGCGATGTTTTTCAAGTCCCTGAGGGCACTTTTGCATCTCGTCTCGTTGCTAGGAATGCCACTTTCGCGCCCAGGAATGCCACATGGAACTGCCGCTTCTACATCAACAGAATTGCTCGGTAGCGTTGACAGCAGTAGGGCGTCAGGCCGCAGCGATGCGTTAGGCTCAGATCCAGCAGGCCTAGCTCTCGCAGCGTCACACGCACCACCTTCAGAACACAGGGAAGAAGATGGAGGAATAGATTGAACACTTTCCTCAACTTGTTCCTGACTAGTAACCAGGTTCGTTGTAGGGCTAGCGGAAGTGACCGTACCTTCACAACAAGGTTCATAAAAAGAGAGCTCCTGCTGCCCAACAGCGTCCACACACTTATTATTTGTACACTTTTCAGAAGGCCAAGCAGGATCACATGACGGTGCTGCGGCACTGACAGGAGGGCTCTGCTCGATGCCCTGGCCATCACTAGGACACAGGGTGTTGCCATCTTCCAAATCGCTCCAAGAACTCAACGCAATGTTCACACTCTGCCGAGAATATTCCTCATCGCCATCTGGCCGAGCGAACGAAGGTGGGGTTGGTGAAAATATTGGTACGCTGTGCAAGTCTTGCGTAACTTGAGAAGGAGCGTCCTGGACCAGATCAGAGGCAGGGTTGTCTAGCGCCATACTCGCCCTCTCCTTCTCATCCTCCTCCAGCGCAAAACAAAGCTGCCCCCAGTCTTCTGGAGTATCTGAAGCAAAGGATGGAGCGGTTGTTCCCATATTTGCTTTCAATTTGCCTGCGTCACGGCCCGACGACGCCTCTACCAAGTCATCAAAGCTGCACAATTGCGACGGTCCAACAGCACAACGATCTTCTGACTCGGATGAGGTACCACTAAAATATTCATTAAATTGCCCATTTGTCTGCGGCGGTACAGAAATGCACTGCCCTGTGAAGTCAGGTTCACAGCTTGACGTTGCTGAAGCATCAGTAATAATGCGATCGTCCATTGGATGTTCCAAGTTCCCAATATTTGCCACAACCCCCTCCATATCTGCAACAGTTTCAGAATGGGATTCTGTATCAGGTCTTTCAAGAGCACTGAAGCCTCCAGACACGCTTGAATTACTTGAAGCCTCACATGTATCGTCAAGACGGGGAGATAGAAGAGGTTCTTCAGTAGAGCTTGAATCATTTGATACAAACGAAGAACTGCTTTCAGCAACAGCCCTTGATACATTAACGAACTGATCGTTTTTAGAACTGGACATTATGGAAGTTTCCGCAGAGCCTTGACTTTTTATTCTATTTGAAGGATGAAGACTTGGCTCATCAGAGCATTGCTGCAAACACGCATCATCAGAGGAGTCAATTCCATTTGGATGAAGTAAATTCTGGCTAGCGTCTGTAACTGCAGATGGAGCATTACAGGGCGATTTGGCTCGGTAAAACTTGAGCAGTTTTTCTAGAGCCACCTGTCGTGACACATCAGTGTCACTGCTCTCTTCGAGGATTCTTTCACAATCTAAGAAATCATCAAAATTTTCGCAACCTACTCTTATTTTATGAAATACAGAGTTGGGCATGGCGGCGTTTACTGTACAACTACTGTTTTTGTCATTCTTGCGGCGATCGAGAGTCTCAACAATGCCCTTGAGTCGTCTCAGAGACGATGAATCGTCTCTGTTAGCGTCAGCCAGTTCTTTCCGGAACGCTTTCAAGCTCTTTAAACTAGAGCCACCCTGGTCCCCACTCGTTTCCTTACCATTGGGCGCACCCTCAGTAGTGTCCTTGCTGGCACCCACAACAGACTCGCCGTCAGGTGCCACATCGGGAATCAATTTACATACAGCTTGACCAGCATTTTTGCTGAGAGCTGCAAGTGGAGTGTCTCCACCGCTAGCTCCCGCCGCCGTTTGCAAGTAAGACGCCTTTTGTTGTTCCCATGTCTGATCCTCTGTTGAGGGACGACAATCCTTCAGAAGTCCTCTCTCCAAAGGAACAAACCTGATCCGCTTGAGAATTTTTACCATCGAGACCGGCTCTACATCAGCAACTCGCTTATCCTCAGTTCTGTTGCGCAGCTTACTGGCATCAGCTGACATGTCTCGTTTAAGAGCTTCCACGTACTTGTCAAAATTATTGAACTTTTGAGAGTACTTCTTGCCATACTTGTAGTAGAAATTCCTGCGACGTGACTGTGATGGCACTGGAAAGAGAGACTCCTTTTTCTGCTGCTGTGCACCAGCATCTGGCGGGGACACGTCTGTGTCCGAGAAGCTCTCCAGCAGCACCTCCGACTCCCCACTGGTCTGTTTCTTGTAGGCGGCTTGCATTCGCTGCCGCCGTCGCCACACCGAGTATATATTCTCTGTCTTGGCTGAAGTTTGGCGTGCTGCACCGTCATGACGCAAAGATGTCTCCTTACCACCAGGACTGCAGGAGCGCTCTAGCATGCCTCGTGCTCTTCCGTGGTGATGTTTCAGGGGCTGATTCTCACGGAGATGATGAGGCTTCTTTGAGACAGTTAAAGAGCCTCTCTGTCCCTTGTCCAAGTCCCCAGCCCCTACTGAGCTAACCTGAATGTTCTCCACACTCGCACCCTCTCTCGACTGAAGTCCTTCACGTAAGCCAGACGTCTCTACCTCAGGTGAGATTTTGTCTCTCATGTCACGTGGCCGGCGTTCATACTCCAACGTAGCTGCTGTTGTAGTGTCGCTTGTTAGACCATTTAACCCTTCATTTGTACAGCTCCTTGCTGCATCAAGATGTACACTTGGCGTTTCCAAACCATCTGCCAAACCAGAAAGCAAGCTAGGCAATGAAGGAGTTTTATGATGGACATTCACCCCAGAACTTATATCATTCGCCACATCACACAAGCCAAACGTTGATAAAGTGGCTGGCTCATCAAGTGGAGTGGCAGCTACAAGAATTGAGGTATGAGGACTACCAAGGATGCCTTCCTTACCAACATTTGTAGTTATATCAGAGGACAATGGCGGGTCGCGTGCCTCCGGAGTGAGTGCCCGGGGAAGACTGCTCCCGAGTTGTGTGCTCTGCAGCGTTTGTTGCGCCTCAGCAGTGGTGTTGGCGGCCAAAGCACGACCATCAGACGACGCACTCACGCCCGTGTGCGTCACAGGCTTTGAGACATGCAGCAAGCCTCCAGTGTGTCTCATGAGTTCATCGAAGGATTCAAACCCTGAGACATCTATTGCAGGCTCCAGGGACTCATCAGCCTTGTCAACGCTTTCTTCAGGACTGGTCATGGAGTTGAGAGACTCCCTACTGGCAGATTTAGAATTCTCCAAGGACTTCCAAGGCCCATCAAATGATTCCAATGGTCCAGATAAACACTCTGCAGTTCCAGCAATGGGTTCTGCATGAGATTGCAGTAGTGCATCATTCAAGGATTCTGTGAGGTTATCACGGGACGGTGAATACTGAATAGGGGACTGCATGGTCAGACTATGAGTTGAAGGTGGATGCTTCGCCATAGGAAATGCCTCCATGTCGGCATCATCCTCCCACTCTGCCTCCTCACCCTTCCACTCTGCCCCATTACCCTCCCACTCTGCCCCATCACCCTCCCACTCTGCCCCATCACCCTCCCATTCTGCCCTCTCACCCAGCCTCAGCTCTGCAGTAGGACTCTCAGAGTCAGGCGACCCTAAGTAATCTTGGGCATAATACGAAGAAATTTTCTGCACTAAACTCTCCGAGGCTAAATGGCTAACCAGGGCTGCGTCTGACATTGGTTTTAGAAGTGATGATTGCTCAACAGATGCCCCACTCTGGGTGTCACTGGCACTCTCCAACAAGAAAGAATCATAAGAGTCCTGATGCTCGGTGCTGCAGACCAACTGCTCTGATGAATGAGGAGCTTCCATATCTTCCATAGCTCTGTGGGCATCTTGCGCATTGAGAAGGCCACGTTGCGCAGCTAAACCAATCGTCTTCCTGAAGTGTCGCAAGTGCTTTGTTTTCTTCCTGGTGTTCTCAAGACCGGAGAGTTCTGTTCCACCCTCATAAACATCCGTCATCCTGGTATCGTGGATACCATTATCCATATCGTGGATACCATTATCCTTTTCCTGGATACCATTATCCATATCGTGGATACCATTATCCATATCATGGATACCATTATCCAAATTGTGGATACCATTATCCTTATCGTGGATACCATGCACACCATTCCGCCTCTCCCATTCCAAGTCGCGTTGCTTTTTTGCAAGCGCAATCTTCTGAAGCTTCAGTTTCAGTAATTGCTGGTCAACATAATTAGATGGTTTCTCTGCTGAACCCTCAACAGGGACATCACCTTGCGTTGTTGTGCTGTACTCTCCAGACACGGTCAAATCAGAAGATACATTTCTGTTTACTTTTTCAATTGACTCAGTCTTTTTAGATACACTGTCTTCCATGATCCTCACAGCCCTAAGTGAAGGAGAAGATTTAGAGCCTGGATTTCTGGAAGACAATTTTTCGTATGCAGAAAAGTTTTCATCTGAAGATCGTTCACATGTTTGAGAAGAAATACAGGAATCTGAAGATGAGGAATTTGCATCCTTCTCTGAGTGACCAGCAGAAACGTCAACTCGACCGCGCTTCTGAGGCCTGTCACCACCCTCCTGACGATGTGGGGAAAGCGTTCTTTTCACCCCAGCATGGGGAAGAATCGAGTTCCCAATTGCATTACCACTCATGACTTGATCCATGGCAATATCGGAACTCGCTTTGTCCCTCACGTCAGAGTCCAAACCCGTCGTGAAATTTCCTTGAAGCACTTCTGAAGCTGTATCCATGCTACCAGCCACACCAGCGTCTTCGTGATGGTGAGGGATGTGAGGTCCTTCCACATCACGTGACCCTGACAGTGAAGTGCGGCCGGGTGGTCGCCCAGGTCGTCGGCCGGGTGGTCGCCCAGGTGGTCGACCAGGAGGTCGCCCAGGTGGTCGGCCGGGTGGTCGCCCAGGTGGTCGACCAGGGGGTCGACCAAGGGGTCGGCCGGGGGGTCGGCCAGCCCTAGATGCCCCCCTCCCACGCCCCCGGCCTTTCCTCCCTCTCTTGCCTTTGTAATACCCCCGTCTTGACTCTGTTCCAACACCACCATCCAATGTTGGTGTCTCAGCATGACCAGATGGCAGATTACTCTCAACAAAGTTAGAAGGCGCGCTTTCAATTGCAGGGTCTATGCTAGCTTTCTTCGACTTGGTGGAGTTATGATACCATCCTTTCTTTTGCCTCCGATGAGATCCAAAGTGGGTGTCGGTGGAGCGGTGCATTTTCAGCTTGGTTTTCATGCTCTCCTGAGTTACTGCTGTGTTGTGACTCGGTGTTTTATGCAGGGGTGGAGACTCATCTCGCTCCCATATCAGCTCAAACCTCTCAGCAGGACGAGGAGCATTGCATCCTTCATTAGCTTGGAGTGTTGCATTGAGTGACCGCTGGTGCAGCTGCTTCTCTATTGTCTGCCTGTAGGACCTGGGGCACGCGCTGTGGGGTCTCAAAACGCTCTCATACTCGATGGTGCGACAGCTCCGTACATCTGGCACATCTTCCTCTGATGCCGCTGCTGCTCCTCGTGTATAGAGGAGGCTGTTAGAATCCTTCATTTCTGCTACAAACAAACTTAAAACACCACTGACTTGGTCATGTAGAGGGCCACTCACGGGAGACCGTTCTTCCTCTGTGAGCAGCACGATGTACTCACAAGTGCGCTCGCCTTCCCCAAACACAAACTTACACGCCTCGTCTTGCCTCCTCACAGACACGTGCGCCAGCTGAGAACAGCCCACGGATTTGTAAAGACTTGGCACCACTTCCAGCAGAGGGTGGAGGTGTGGAGAGGTGGACTGGGACTTCACAGAACTAGGTACACTCTCCTCAAAGTTATCGGCCGTCAGGTCAGCACCGAAGCGAGATAGGACTGCTTCAAGAACAGGACTCCTTCCAAAGGTTTTCAGATATTTGACTACCTCGTCCTTCGTGAGTTGGGTCATCAGGTCTTGGATGGCGTCAAGTTTGGCCTTGCACAACACCTGCACAGCTGCGAGGCGTCTCGTGAGGTTGTTGAGCAGCATGCAGAGACGGGGGCACAGGGCCTCCATCTCATGGTACAAAACTAAACTTAGATCCTCAATGAGAACTCCCTTGCACCTCAGGTCAATGGTCTCAGCAGCTTCGTCACACAGGAGCGATGAAGAACCAAACGTCAACACACGCGTGAAGTTGGAATTTGGGGCATCACACGACAAAGAGCTGATCCAACCTTCAGACTTGTCGATAGGCCCACCCACGCCTTGCACAGGAACGAACACTTTCTCGGTCTTGATATTAAAAGGTTTGGATTCCCTACGGGAGAGATGAGGAGGAGGCTTGTAGGAATTAGAAGCCAAGGCCTTCTCCAAAAACTTCAGATTCTCCAAAGATTTACAAAAAGCCTTATCACTCAACTCAAGGGCTGGGAACCCAGAAAATGGTGTCAAATCTTCAACGTCATCTTTAAAAAGAGCATAAATATCCTCATCAGGTAAAATTTCATTCTTGTCCACAAGCTTCACGTCTTCAGACACACAATCACGAAGCTCACATTTTTCCAGGAAGCACACAATGTATTTGTTGTCATCCACAAGATCTCTGTTGTGCGGATATAAATCTGCCTGCCTGATTTGGATGAGTGGAGAGCAGGGATCCAGCTTTTCTAGTTTGACACAAGGATTGCACACGGAAGACTTTGCATTAGACTGGTCCTGCGCGGCAGGAAGAACAAACAAGGCTTCATTGTCAGTTTCCGGGTCCTTCTCTGCCTTGACAACGACAGGAAAGACTGCCGCGCTGGCACTTGGTGTCATCTCGGCGGTAGCGATCATCTTTGGCAGGTCGGTCAGGCAAAACCTGGGGACAGAAGATAACTTGAACATTGGGGCAAAATGTTGAGCAGAAATGAGCTTCACAAAGCAATAAAGTGAACATTGGGGCAAAATACTGAGCAGAAATGAGCTTTACAAAGCAATAAAGTGAACATTGGGGCAAAATACTAGGCAGAAATGAGCTCCACAAAGTGATAAAGTGAACATTGGGGCAAAATGCTGAGCAGAAATGAGCATAATAAAGTGATAAAGTGAACATCAGGGCAAAATGCTGAGCAAAAATGAGCATAATAAAGTGATAAAGTGAACATTGGGACAAAATGCTGGGCAGAAATGAGCTTTACAAACCAATAAAGTGAACTTAGGGAAAAGTGAGTAAATTTTAGTTTGTACTGGGGAACAAAGATGAACGATACATCTGGAGGTGAGAACAAAATGCTCTCTCCCACCAGGAAAGCAGGGCTATCTTCAAGCTATTGGCCAGACCCATGGATGTCTGCATCAAACACTACTTATTTGAAGCATTTTCAGCACTACCTTTCTTGCATTCCATGTGAACTAGGTGCAAAGGTTTTAAAGATGTGCCAAGTTAATTATAATTAGACCTAGTTTCCCTAAACACTAGAATTTAAAGCAAATACACATTCATTGCTTATACTGCAACACTTTCACACTATTGCAACCACTGGGCAGGAAAAATTGGTTTACTTTTTAGCACAGTTGAAGAAACAAGGTAGGGTCGAACCAGTCTTTATTTTGTCGACTGTGTGGGTTTGCTGACGTCATGGTAACAAACCAATAGCAGCACTCATATTGCATTTGGCAACACTGCAAGCCCTAAATCTGGCTCCACTATTGGCCAAACAACATGTTGCAATGGTGGCGTCATGGTTTGTTTGAAATAAAGCCTTTCTATTGGCTAGCCAAACAAGAGGAGGTGTATTTCTCCCATAGAAATGACGCTACCTTGTTCCCTCTACCGTGTTTTCTAGTCTAGCAAGAGTTGAACCAGGCAAAAAAACTTCAAAAGTGACAGAAGAATTTGACAAAGTTTGAAGTCAACAAAGAACTTACCAGCATGGAGATTTAACAAAATGCTGCTTTAACTTCTATGAAAACCACACACTATTTTCATTGAAATGAATCAAGCAGCTAAAAAGATACATTTCAACGTGTTCAATTTTATTAGCAACATCCCATTCAAGTTCCCAGAGCACAATATAAATGGATAATTTAAATAATATGCTTTAAGATTTACTAACAAGTTTACATCCTACTGCATATAATGAGTGATAACAAGGTTCAAATGTTGCTCACAAGAAATCAGGTAGTGCTTCAAGGGCCAATATTATAAGCAGGTAACTAATACAAGACCATTACAAATGAATGCAACACCCCCACTACTTGCACTAGCTACAAGGAATAAAACTCTTCTCCACACCTCCATGGTTAATTGCTTGTGGTGAGTGAAGCAAACATGTAGCAAAAATGTGGAGCAAATTATTATCATGCAGCCAGGAATGTTGCCAGTGGCATAGCACCACGCAAGACAGGGCTACCTTCCTTCACTACAAAAGTCAAAAACCCAAATATATATATTTCTAATTTGCCTCCTCAAATATTGCACCCATCCAAAAAATTACCAACTTCAAACATTGTACACAAATCACATGCAAATTAGGAGAATGATTCAACTCGTTTTTCTAATTATTATATTGCCGCATTAGACCTGCTCTATCAACACAAAAGCTCCAAAACTCTGCATAATCCATCTCAAAACTCAAGACGTTTAGAAAGGTGACAAAATTTCCGCATTATTAAAGTTTTTGATATTCATGGAAAGGAAGTAAGCAAAAGAACCATTTGCCAGCAGGGTTCAAGCTGCTGTGCTGGCCAAACAAATGACCCAATCATACTCTGTGATGCAGAATGAGAGGGTGTCCTGTACAGTGTGTCTCACAAAAACTGGAACTGAGTATTTATTTCCTGCATCAGTAATACCATCATAAGAATACCATTAGCATTTAATTTCTAGCAAAATTTTGTGGCGTAACTAATTACTACTGATGCAGGAAATAACTACAGGTATTACTGATACGGAAAAATAAATACTCGATTTTGGTTTTGGTGGGACATACTGTACTTTTCAATCACAGCAAAAGACCTCAAGGAAAAGCAGTATAAAGACCATTACCATCTTTTGAGGTGAAATAACTAATAATAGTACTAACATGTTTGAGAACAGTTTTTCCATCTAAAAGAACTTCCTACAGATAAAATTTACTCTTTTCAGTTTAAAAAATGTATAAACCTCAAAGGAGTGACAAGGTATTCTAATTTTTAAAAATAAGCTCAATAAACTATTCTGCCCTCCGCTCAGTTCCAAAATGCTTGAAATGAAAAATGAGTTTGATCCTTTTCATTAAATTTAAATAAAAAATAAATGCCAATGAAAAAAGACATAGAAGACTCACTTACTTAGTCACATAAGCAGTCTTCCAACAGCAAAGGGGTGAGACCAACAGAACTGCAGTTGAGGTTGCCTCAGGTCAACTACACGACTCCATGGTGACCTGCAAAGGTAAGTTGCATCTTAAATCTGTCTAGGGTTACCAAGTGAGCAACAGGGGCATGCGAGGCGACCAAAGAAATACTTCTTAAGTGATTACTGACTGCTGTGCAAAAAGTCATAAATCTGCTGAAGCTGCAAGACACATTTAGGCTTAGATGAAATAGGCCTATTTCTACAAAATCTCACTTGGGCTTAAACTGTCTTTTGTAATCTTTTCTGGACTTCAAAGTAAAGAGAACAAAGGAGCCAGGTAAGCAGTTAAAAAATTAAGAATGCAGGAGAAGTAGCAGCTGGCTGTTGCCTAGAAGCATGTTTGCCACAATAAAGGAAACAAGGTAGGGGCATTTCTATGGGGGAAAACACGCCAACTCTTGTTCGGCTAGCCAATAGAACGGCTTTATTTCAAACAAACTTTATGTCTCCGTTGCGACATGTTGTTAGGCCAATAGTGGTGCCAGATTTGGGGCTAGCAGTGTTGCCAAATGCAATATGAGCATTGCTATTGGTTCGTTGCCATGATGTCAGCATTGCGACACGGCCAACAAAAAAGACTGGTTTGACCCTACCTTGTTTCTCCTACCATGATGTATGCCCAGACCAGGGACTATAACAATGTCCATGGCCAGTAAACTAACATGCCTGTGGCACTGGTACAACTAAGAAAGCAACTAAAACTGCCATTTTTAACACATCTTCATTTGCTTTTTGTTGGAAAATATTTTTTGCGATAACATTCAATTTTGATGAAGTAGGAAAGAAATGAGGTTAGGGCAGCAAATGCCACATCGTGAAAATGCATCTACAGCACCACCATTCTTGCAATATATATTATGCACTATGTAGTATACAAAGTCCATCAAAAATGGTGGGATTGAATATTTCCTTATATAATCCTCCAGATGTGGATGACAAACAAATATATCCATCCCAATAGTACCCGCCATTAAAATATTCTTGCACTTGTGCACTGGTAAAACTCGTATCACAGATACGGCCATTAAGCATCCTTATGAATGCCACAGACACACGCACCAACCAGACCATAACTCTGTAATATTATAGAATAGAATAAACAATTAGTTATTAAATTCACACAAATAAAATTTCCTTCATACATGCATACAGTTTCCAAGGAGATGTTGATTAAGGCTACAGCATTGTAAGTTAGGAAATGTGAAAAAAATCATAAAACTACGGAAAAAGTTCAGCAGAGTTCACTGTAGGTTGGCCATCACAAGGAGGTTAAATTTTGATGATGCACAACATATACTGCACTTCCTAAATAGTTTTCACACATTGAAAACAGGATGTATCACATAACACTGCTGCTCTGCTTCAATGGTAATACCTTGCTAACTGATCCTCTGATTTAAATGTGTTCTTTGTTAGATGCAAAAAATTGTTTTTGGCATAGCAAGACAACAGTTTCATTAACAAAAATTTGGCTATGGCTTTTTAAAATGCGTGGGGATCTCCAATCATTTTATGGACTAAATAAATGCAAATGATAATGAAACAAATTGAATTTATTTGTATCATTAATGAAAAGATTCGATATGTTAGTTTAAGGATACCATCTGATGATGCCATCAATCCCCGCGGCACCCCTGACTCAAATTTTTTTTTTGTCAAAAAAGGATCCTTATGGCATGGGTTATTGTGCCATGAAATATTATGGCGCTCCGGACACCAGAACCCCCCCCAGTTGGGTCCAAAAGGGGGCCAAAATCATAAAAAATTGAGTGTGAGTGTGTTTCTTTTTTTGTGGAAAAAGGATCCTTATGGTATGGGTTATTGTGCCATGAAATATTATGGCGCTCCAGACACCAGAACCCCCCCCAGTTGGGTCCAAAAGGGGGCCAAAATCATAAAAAATTGAGTGTGATTTTTTTTTGGTCGGAAAAGGATCCATTCAAATCTTAACTACTCATTGAATTTTGATGCTAGAACAAAACCAAAGACAGTTTTAGAATCCTTGAAACATTTCTAACAAAGCTATTCATTTCAATTTGAACATTTTGAATTTTTTTTTGTGATATGCGAAACATAATAACATTTCAGAAATTATTTTTGGGTTTGGACCCAAATAAATTTTTTTGTTTTCTCAAATTTGAATGCAACTATATATATAACTTTGTTAGAAATGTTCCAAGGATTCTAAAACTGTCTTTGGTTTTGTTCTATCATCAAAATTCAATGAGTTGATACGTCTTGAAATATCCATAAAAATGTATGAAAAAACTCACTTTTATTAAAAAATTAAAATAAAAAATATGGCCTAAATAAAAAAAATGACACAAGTAAAAAAGGTTTACTTTAAAATAAACATATACTGACCAATTTTCAAGCAAATCGGATGAAAAAAGGTCAAAATCCCAGATGGTATCCTTAAGCCTCCCTAACCACTACACAAAGGGCGTATCAAAGAGAGGAAGGAGAAAGGAACCATTTAGTATGGAGTTAAGGGAATGTGGAATCTATGCAGAAAGAGCATAGAAATGGAAAGTTGAAAAAGAAGTTCATGAAACAAGATCAAAGTTGAAGAAGAAAGTAGTAGGTGCTGAAAAACAGGACAGCAGTGAACTAGAAAAAAGATGGTCCTTAACATTATAAAATTTTATTTCAACAAAAAGAAGGCTTACCTAACTCTCAGCTCAGGCCCTCACAATCTCCTCCTGAGAGTGCTAATTTCCATACATACAATAGTTGTGTCCCTTTGAGGAGTATCATTAATGAAAACAATTAACTTGTCAAAAGAGCACTTTGATTACTTTCTTATTGAAACCTTCAAAAAATTACTCAAAAATTAAGCTCAAAACCAAAAAATTAGTTTTTATAGTCCCTGCACATGCTCAAACCAGGAGTGATCCGCTAGTATAGGGAATATTTGACACATTGGCTGCAATATCACCAACAGGTGGTTTGTGCTTAAGTTTTTCCCAAGTGCCAAAAGACCCATTAATGAGTGGTTTGAAAATTTTTTAACAATCTTTTTCAAATAATCATATTTGATATAACCAGCAGTATCTACCAGCCAATTATACCGTTGGAAGCGTAAGAAAATTTTACAAAAAAATATTACTTGTCTCTAAAATTATTGAAGAAGATTGAAGGATAGTGTCTATGTAAGATTCGGAGAAATCATGGCATTTTGGCTTATAAATTGATCTCATTCAGAATTTTCTTGTGCTTCCAATGATATAATTGGTTGGCGTATTCCCACATTTGTATCCCTAAAAGATGGGGGTTGAGGGGGCGGGGTAGCGTGACCTTGAAGCTCACGACTGGCAGGGTGACTCTACCTTTCCCTCATGATTGAGAGTTGTTTGTAAGCTTTTCTTTGCAGGAATGGCAATAGCAGTCATTAATGAGCTAGCTCAAAGTGCTTTCATATTGCTTTCATATGCTCATGCTGAGTGATAAATTATGACGTTCTAAGTTAGCATTTGTTTTGAAACCAGCTGCTCTGTATACACATGGGTTAATTCATAGCTCATTGCCAGTCGCAGTATTATAGCTACGGAAAAGGCAAGCACATCAATCAACAGAGCTCGAAAAGAGCTACAAGGCAGAGACATTGATTTAAAAATGAATTTATTTTGGTCAAAACAATGAAAAATTATAATAAATTTTTTTTACAAATATGGCTCTTTTGAATACTTGCACTTGTTGTCTTTTGATTTAGATTTTCTCCCACATTTTTAAAGCTACAGCAATGGTAAATATATCAATCAAATGGACTAAAAAATGGCTACACATAAGTAGAGTTGAATTAAAAAAAAAATTGTTTTGATTAAAAAATTTACATAAACTGTTGTTCTTAAAACTTGCATTTATTGTCTTCTGATATGGATTTTCTCTCCCAGTTTTAAAGGTAAAGGAATGGCAAATATATCAATTCAGAGCACTCAAATATTGCTACAAAAGTTGAGGAGTTAATTGTAAAAACATTCAGTTTATGAATTAAAAATAAAAACAATAGAAAATTTTGGAAAAATACCATTTTCTGGAAACTTGTTAATTGTTTTTTTTTTCAAATGGATTCATTGTCCACAATTTTTGGAGTACAAGAATAAGAAATATTTCATTCAATAGAATTTAGCAAACTCCAGCAATAAGGATGATTTGATTTTTTAAATATTTATTATTTTGAAAATTATACAAAATAAAATTGAAAAAAAAATCAACAAGTCAAATTTTTTTGAATTTTTTTTCCAAAATTAAAAAAAAAAATTATCAAAAATCTACTAGCCCTTATTGCTAGATAATTACACAAGATAGTTAGAAACAAATTCCCAGTTCTATAGCTTCAAAATTGTAGATCTTGAAAAATTGTTTAAAATTTCAATTTTTTCAGTTTTTTGAATAAATAAACATTTTTCTAATGCAGATAAAGAAAAACATATTAATCCTAAAATAATCGTTGCATCATTTCACACCTGTTCTGAAAATTTCAGAGAAGTCCGTTTGCAACTCACAGACTTTTTATTCTATATAGACTGTCTCCTGCAGCAGAAGCCTTTCAGAGTTGCCATGGCTTCTTTCCATTGCATTACCATCATCAGCATAAAAAAGTGATTCAAAATTAACTAACTTAAAACACATATGTGGGATTCCAATAGCTAGCTTCCTGTAACTGGACTCTCAACAAAAAGCAAGAATTTTTTCAACAATTGCTTGTAACCAACAAGGAAACTTTCCATTTGAACAGAGATATTAACGAACATAACAATAGGGTGTTTGCACTTGAGAATCACCCTCCCAAGAATGTTACAGATGTTGAGCCCTAGATAAACTGAATGAAAACTGGAAAAGATTAGAATTCTAGGTATACTAAAGATTTTCATGAAAACTCACCAACAAATGATTCATTTTTAATTACTACTTGTAGGTTCATGCATTTTTCCAAGCAAGCCTTGGAATATTTAAATAACTAGCAATTGCTGGTGAATTTTGGAAGCATTAAATTTGTCATTTCTAAACTTATAGTGCTCAAAATTAGGGTAAAACACACTATAGGTTCATAGACAGCTTATAAACATTTACAAGGTCACAACTTAAGATGAGCGTTTACGTGTATGAACTTGAACCAGAAAATGAGGGCCGAAAACAGTCGTAGCCTTTGCGACTTTTACGAAAAATCCCATGGTAAACACAAGGTCAAAACGTGAGTGACAATCTCTCGAACGGTTGAAATCCGCGCTCACAGACAATTCTTATCTGCAGACGCTCGTATCTGCGGGGAACTTGAGAGCAAATTACTCGTTTATATGGCGCAAATCAAGTAACCTGCAATCCTCACGTACTGTATTTGCTTTTGTTTTTATATATTTACTAAGCCATTTCACGAGTTGTTGGAAAAAATCATTCCCTAGATATAACGCTGACAACTCATAAATGGAAAATGAGTGTGAATTTATTTTCTCTGCGCGTTGAATTTGTTTCTTCTCTGGGAAAAGTTAGCTATTACCTCTAAAATAGCCGATTTTCACTTAAGCGTGAAGAATTAACATCCAGTATCAGAAGGAATGGAAAAAATTGAAAACCATTACGAAGCTTCAGGGAAGTTTGCAAAGAAGGGGATAAAATTAAAACTAGCATCAAAGTGAGTTTCATGTGAAATAAAAATCCAATGATACGAATTAAACTTTGAGAAAATGGGAGTCCTTGGCTTGATACACTAATGTTTGGGTACTTGCACTACCGCAGTGTGTGTGTGTGTGTGCAGCTTTCTCTGTGATAGCAGCAAACCAAAATAAGTGCAAAGACGTTAGAGGGAAAACTCACCCATTCATTACGCATAACCTTAAATATTCCTTTCCTCTCCACGGTTATAATAAAAAACCAATTTGTAGACTCTGTAGCTTGTAGTGCCCCACCTTAGTCACCCCTCAAATCTTGATTCTAGTTAGTCCTTTAACTGTTCAGTAATTTTAACATGTACCAATGCAAATTTATTCAAAAAAGTCCAGAGTTCTCCTCTACGTATCACCGATACCTGAGTCAGGAGAAGTGTAAGACGCAACTTTTACTTGACTTGCCACAATCGAACTCAACGGCCGAAGTATCAATAACAGGTAATACAACCCAATCTCTATTAACGTATTGCTACCGCATTTTGTAGCAAATTATTCAAAAAACGAAACTGGTTGCACGGTGTCCACTCACGGGCTAAATCGTACTACGTAAAACTCATGGTTCAAATTACTTTACTGAACCTCATTTCATTCCAACCAACATTATGAGAAATTTATTTTCACGCTCCTCTCACACAAGCATAAATATTCGTAACTGAGTTACGAGATACGGTGATTATCCCTTCATTTTCAGTATGAAAACGAGACGCTCACAACTGTCATCCAGCATTTAAAGCAGAAAACGCTAAATACAAGAAAATTAATAACCATACTGGTGCGATTTTTTCATTTTTCCAACGGCATTTACTTCCGACGCTGCAACTAAGATTTATTTTCACTACCAGGATCAGATCGGTTCACCGGGTCTCACAAGCGAGTAGTCAATTCATGGCATTTAGGATCCCAAGACCTACGCTACAACACTGTGCAGCGAGAGAGCACGGTCGAAAAACGCTTTCTTGCGTCAAAATTTTGTCTCTTGGTTGTCATAACCTTCCTTAATTAGCAACCAACTGAAACTGGAGGCCTTTATTGGTGATAACTTAGGTACAGCTTTCAGTCCTGCATCATTTATTATAGTTTACTAGTCGGTATCTTGTCTTCTCGCTCTTCCTCCTAAATCGCGATGTTTTTAACCCTTGACAGCCCAACGGGCCATATATGGGCCACTCACTAAAATGAAAACCCAATTTATTTCTGGTCGATTTTGTGCCCTAATGCAATTCTTGAAACTTTTTGCCGGACGGCAGTTCCGTCCCCATTCTGTTCTTGGTGACAACCTTATGCCAGCGTGTGTCTAATGACAGTGTAGTGATATCGGGAATACGAGTACAAACATTTGGGCAATCAAGGATTAATTTCTACCGTGTCAAAAACTACACTGAAGCTACTTCATCTGAGGCCGCCGTCACACAGAGACCAAATAGTAACGTTTCATCATAATCATCTACAGTCAGCGGCACTAGTCGGTCTGTCCAGGGCTACGAAACAATCAGATTTCAGCCTTAGTTTGACCAAACTGGTCCCAAACTAAGGCAGAAATCTGACGGTTTCGTGATTCTGGACAGACCGACTTGTGCCGCTGACTGTAGATGATTATGATGGAACGTTACCATTTGGTCTCTGTGACGGCGGCCTCAGATGACGTCCATGCCTTCAGAAACTTTCAAGCATCTGTAGATAGAAAAATAAAATAGGGCTTCTCAAACGGCATAAATCAGGCAAGTTAACTATCGAATCATTCATTCAAAATAAATAAAGTTAAGAAAGCAATAGTTTAACACTGCCGAGCCCTCAAAAAAAACGGCCTCAAGAGAGCGAAGAGAAGGAACCAGTTAGCATGGACTGCAACAGACGAGGAATTTATGCACAAGGTGTGATCTCACATAGAATACCAAGTGCATAGCAACAGCAAGTTAGCAAGAAAGAGGAAAAAAGACGAAAAAAATGTAGTGAAGATGGTATGAAAACAGAGAGATGGAAGGTGAGTATGAAAGAAAAAAGTCCCGAAGGCCTATCCACAGCTGAGGTAACCTAAGGGTCTCCTCCTGGGGGCGCAAGTTCCCAATGTATAGGATAGAAAAGAAACAAACAAACAAACCTAAGCCTATCCCATATCCCCCCTAGGGACCGTGATACGAACCTGGCTGGGAAAAAAAGACATAAAGTCCGATGGAAAACGTCCACCAGCGGGAGCGTGGCCAAAAATGATAATAAATTCAGTTCACGAGAACTCCGGTCAGAGACTATTTAGTTGTTGCATTGATAATTCTAGCAAAGTTATGTTCGTAATTTGTCCAATGAAGACTTCGCCATATTACTAACAGCAATAACGTTAGGGCTCGCTAGCTCCTCATAGGCATAACCCAGGGCCACTAGAACGTGACACATCAATCGTACTTCACTGTGCGTGTTTCAGTTCCCAATTAACCCTTTAACGTGAGCATTTTTGTACTCAAATTGCCGTCATCACAACCACCGTCATTAGAATGACGCTGCCATCAGGTTGTCTCCGATACCAAAATGAGAAAGAACCTGCCACTCGTCAGTGAACTTCAAAGAACACATTAGGGAACAAATTTTGGTATAAAAACAACATATTAAGGCTACTTTCGGAAGAGGACCGTATAGTCCTCTGGGGCGTTAAAGGGTTAGCAGAGTTTAGCCAAGTGCATGTACAGGAGTACAAAGCAGCTGCCCAGACGGGGCGAGTGAGGGTCCTCTGGGGCGTTGAAATCTGTGTGACTGTAGATCAGTCGGAGCCTTGAGCGGTCTGTGGGTTGGGCTCGAGGCCAGGAGGGTTAGCAGAGTTTAGCGAAGTGTATGTACAGGAGTACAAAGCAGCTGCCCAGACAGGGCGAGTGAGGGATCAATAATGCAGTCACGGCTCCGAGAAGTGTACTGCTAGACGCACATGCCTTCAACCGATATAAGAACACAAGGTACTTCGTTCGTTAAAATTTCAAAAGAAAAACTACCGTAACAACTTACTAAGTCTAGCAAATGTATCATACAATGCAAAATGGCGACAACAACCTTCTGGTAGACACGAGAAGCGCGCCCATCATGTCCACAACAGGCGAGGACTTGACAAACAATGGAGTTCACATGAGGCAAGAGAGAGAGACCGCAGCGAGCAGTTAGGAATCTCTCCCACTTCCTGCTTACTTTGAGTTGCAGAACTTCAGAAGGGCAGCACACCCCAGCTACGCACCTCCTTGCTACCTTCAGCAAGACCCTACCATATACAGTATACTGGACTGCACAGAGCCACTGCAAGTGAACTATTTCTGGTTGCTCACCAGAAACAGAAATTGATGCAGAATTTCCTCCACTGGTGAACATGATGCCTCAACTTAGTCTACCAATTGAACTCAACAAATAATGACAAGAATTTCAGACTCTAGATCAGCATAACTTCATTCGAGTAAATTAATTTCATTCACGGAACAAATCATAGAATCAATTGCAAAATGAAAGTAGAAATTCAGTCACTCGGACACACCTTCACGGCACAATAGCAAGCAATGGCATAAAAACAAAGCCAGTTTTTGAAGCGGCCATCGCAACAGCCTGTCAAAAATTTCCTAGAAATAAATAATAATAATAATAATAATCCAACCTCCCGTGAGCACTCGACATATTGTTATGGTTTGTGGCCGCTTTTCCCCCAGGGTCGCAACTAACAGCAAATGTAGACGCTTTCGCAAAGCAATTAGAAGGAAATATCATGGATTTAGACTGGGAGGGCAGCTGAAACCCCAGGGGTTTCCGCTGCCCACCCCCTAATTGCCGAGCATCTTACCCAAGCCGAAACCCTTGCCGGGCTAACAATGCAGTGCGTTCGGCCACATTACTCCTACTCAACACGTTGACTACGTATTGGTACGTGTGTTTATCACTAGGTAAATTGCTCATTTACGAACCGGTATGAATGAGTAGCAGTTTAATTCTTTCACTACCTTCGTTCACAATAGATGATAGCGTATACGTTGAAATATTACAGTGCAACTATATTTATCACCATTTTTTTACAAAGGATAAAATCTAATCGAGCTGTAAAGACGGTTTTTCAATTCTGCTACTTCCAAATCAACCGTTGCAATTGTGAAAACGTAGTCAACGTGTTAAACGATGCAGATGCCTTAATCTTGGTGCTAGTTCCGATTGATTCCACTCGATATAACCCCATCCTGCTGAACGTGGGCCGGTTGGCCAACTGAATACTTGGACTGCTGCGACATCCCCAAACCAGCGCACCTGAATTTGTAGCATAAAGAAAAGACAGTTCTGTATCTTCAGAAACTGCATGAATCCCACTCTGAAGACACTTATCAGTTTGGGACAAGAGGGTGCCGGCCATCAGCTCATAGTGCTGAACAGGCATACACAGGGAGTAGCATTAATGTTCATAAAATCGACAGTAAATCATGGAAACGGGTCCTTCACTGCTCCCCTCTACGCCTCCCTGATCCCCTCTACTCCACGACTGTAATGTTTGGGGTTGTCATAGGAGACAATAATAATTTAAGAGAACGTTTCTGCAGGGGCCCACGGGACAGAAATTTTGTGCTGACGTCCACCCACAGGAGCCCGTGAAGACGCTACGCTTTGGCCCTGGCATCACAAGCATCAGACTCGTCTTTTTACGGCACACGCATCGCTGCCTTGCAATAAAGACAACACGAGTTGTGCAACTCAGCCTTCTCAATTATTCCAGAGGTCTCCCACGCAAGTCAAATTAGCGCCAGACAATATTCCCCTTACAATCTGGTTTTGAAGCTCAAATGCAGCTTTTACTAAGAGCCAACACTTTTACAGCCATTTTCAAGCCTCAACTTAGGTTCTGAGCCTCGGACTTATCCCACTTTTGAATCCAAGGTACCTATATTCCGTGGAGGTTTGCAGAGAGCTATTTAACGAAGAGTTCAACTTTGTGTTCAACTTTGACGCTAACGAAGAGTATTATTTGCCGCTGCAGTCCGATGACTCAAGATGACACCCAATCCATTTTCAAAACCCACAACAGAAGCTGCTGCAGGTAATAATATTCCTCATTGCCACGTCCCCCATAAGACTAACAAATAGAGGCACAATGAGTATACCATTATCGAGAGTATGGAGAGGAGTGAAGATAGCTTTCTTATCCTCCCAAGTGCCCAAGGTACATAGACTGACGAGTACGGTAATCCTTCTCAGGAGAGTTAACATTTTGTTGGCATATGGAGACAGCAGAAGCACTGCCTGGAAGCCTCGGAAGGATTCTAGATGCCAGGCCTCAAAAGGATTCTAGATGTCTCAGCAGGAGTCTAGATGCCTCAGCAGGAGTCTAGATGCCTCAGCAGGAGTCTAGATGTCTCAGCAGGAGTCTAGATGCCTCAGAAGGAGTCTCGATGCCTCAGAAGGAGTCTCGATGCCTCAGCAGGAGTCTCAATGTCTCAGCAAGATTCTAGATGCCTCAGCAGGAGTCTAGATGCCTCAGCAGGAGTCTAGATGCCTCAGCAGGAGTCTAGATGCCTCAGCAGGAGTCTAGATGCCTCAGCAGGAGTCTAGATGCCTCAGCAGGAGTCTAGATGCCCCAGCAGGAGTCTAGATGCCTCAGCAGGAGTCTAGATGCCGGGTCTCACAAGAGGGCCGTCGAGCGTGATCTGGGTGAGGACCTCGTCGAGGAGCTGCAGGGCGCGGTGCAGGTGCACCTCGATCCAGCAGGGCGTCATCTTGATGTTGGGGCGCGGGTAGTCCGGGCCCCAGCCCTTCACGAAACTCAGGCGCAGGATGCACAGCCTACGCAGGTCGTCCACCCCAATGCCTGCTGCTGCTGTAATATCTGCCAACAAATACAATGACCCTTACTTTTCGATCATAAACTCATCCACACAATGGAATTCCCAACTCTTGACAAGATGGTTTTATTTATTTAGCTCAAGTGCACTCAAATCACCAACTTAACTACCGCGTGACAATAAAAATGGTCGAGACTGCAGCAACACTGGGCACAGGACACCAACACACACACACACACACACACACGGAGGAGAGCAACACTGGGCACAGGACACCAACACACACACACGGAGGAGAGCAACACTGGGCACAGGACACCAACACACACACGGAGGCAAGCACGACCAGCACCCAAGGCAGCACCTGAGTCAGGAGGGAGGGAGGCGGCGCCCTCCGAGGCAAGGGGGTGCCCCGCCACCGCGGCGGCCTGGGCAGCAGCGGCAGCCTGCGCTGCCGAGGCGTGCGTCAGGAGCTGCTGCTGGCATAGCCGCAGGTCGAACACCTGACAAAAGAGGTCCAACATCAGCGTCACAGGTAGCAGTAGAGTAATGGTAGTAGTGGTAGTGGTAGAAGAGGGCTTGCTAGCGTCACAAGTAGTAGAGTAATAGTGGTGGTAATACAGGGCTTGCTAGCGTCACAAGTAGTAGAGTAGTGGTACTAGTAGTAGCAGTAGTAATAGAGGGCTTGCTAGCATCACAAGTGGCTCAGGAATCAGGATGCAGGGCGCCAACGATGAAATATGTGGTGGCGTCAACCGAGGACATTCTGTACCTCCACGGTTGCGGAAAAAAGTAGAATATTCATTACAGACCAGCATGAATGAACCTGATTCAGAAGACGTTTTGATTTTTCCAGCCCCCAACTCTAGATCTGTGCAGCGTCAGCACTAGAATACAACGCACGTCAGCTTAAGAAGACGTCAGCGTAGCCCGTCAGGATATGACCAAGCAACTGCTAGTCTAGAAGTCAGACCTTAAATGATATAGTAGTCGGTGAGAGACTCCCTTGGCCCACCAAAAAGGCCTGCGATCACAAGAGAGCGAAGAGGAGGGACTATTTAGGTAACACAGAATCTATGCACAAAGTGTCCTCTCCACAAGATCCCCTGCAAAAAGAAGCAGCATGTTGAGGATTATGACAAACAGAGACATAGAAGAGATGGCACAGAAGAGGTGAGAACTGAAAGAAACAAAGTGAGTACGAAAGACAGAAGTCTCTACGGCCTTCCTACGTACAGCTGAAGTCAATTGCCAGTTCTCTCCCTAGGGCCTTAATATCGAATGGTTTTGAGAGGATGAACATGTTTTGTAAATATAACATTAGATTCAAAATATGTTAATGATTAAGAAACATACAAAGTGAATACATAAAGAATGTAATGATACAAATAGAAGAATTCCACAATGAATGCTGAACCATCTGCTATAAATAATGAAAAATTAGAGACACAATGTCCATTTGAGATGCTTTGACTCTGCAGACATAGACACACGTCAGCCCTGCAGACACAGACACGTCAGCCCTGCAGACACAGGCACACGTCAGCCCTGCAGACACAGGCACACGTCAGCCCTGCAGACACAGGCACAC
>JACJUY010001571.1:128512-148636 GCA_014220935.1 Platorchestia sp. MABIK
ATAAATTCCTCGATTAGTCGTCATTCAATACGACGTCCACCACCTTGTGCATAAATTCCTCGATTAGTCGTCATTCAATACGACGTCCACCACATTGTGCATAGATTCCCTGAATCGCGGGGTTATGCACTTAAACTATAACTACCGTAATCTACGAGCTCACTGGCTCACTGGCCATATTGCCTGCACTTGACACCACACTTGACACTACTCCTCCACCAAGAATACTGCTGGTCCTGCCACGTCCGGGATACGGAACCGCTTCAGTCAAGTGTCCTTCGGCCCCGACTGAGTCTGCAACCAAGCCTCAAGAGATTGTGCCATCATTTCCTTTTTGGCACCCCCAATACATTCTTTGAGCTGAGTACACCAGAAAGCTTTTTATTTCTCCTTTCCCGCGCTAGCTCAAACAAGGCGTTAACGTAGTGGGTGCTGAGTGGATATTACCTAGTCCGCCTAGCACACCATTTCACATGTGTATTACGATGCTCATGCATGTGAATCAACTGAGGATCTCTACTTAAAGATATTTTAAAAACCAATGATGAATTGTTGATCATCTCTATCAACAATTATTTAATGAAATTTAATCACGCTGGACAGCTTTTTGCTCAACACAATGTTTAATCATACGCATTGCATATGGCTTTGTATTTCTGTTCGTATCCTCGGCAGTTGCCTTCAAATTATTTAATGCAAAAAATAATATTCATCTGGATAGTATTCACAGTTTCAAAAACAGATCTATTGCTACATCAGTGAACATCACATGTTTCTGTATCCCAAAAAGTAAAATGTGAATGAAAATAAGCGTAATCTGCGCTTAGGATTAAAACACAAATAATCTAACTCGTTTTATGATGAACAAGCTTTGAAACTCATTTTATCGTGTACGTTTATTTGTTTTAGATGTGGGTGTCGTGCCAGATTTTAATAAATTACTTTTGACCCACCTTTCCCTTTACCAGAAAATCATTTGGGACATATTTCAGTCTGTTTCAGAGGAGCGTTTCATGTCTTTCATTCTTACGCTTCAACTTAAAGCGAAGATCCTCCAAAGCATTGGAAGAAGTATCCACGAAGATATAGTATTTTTATTGTTTCAATGACATAGCTAACCTTTGACACGGCTGTTGTCCATATCGTAGGATTTGTCGATCAATCAAGGATCTTCATGTTAATCGTCGTCATAACACTTCATGTTATACTTTCTTGGAAATAAAATGTTTTTTTTCTTAAGAACTGTTTATAAGCCATTGGGTTGTAAAACGTTCAATGCATCAGCTTTGGAAATGAAGTTATTCTTTCTTTATTCTTTGTTTCAGTGATGGGACTTCATATTCACATTTTCAGCGTTCCACTACTTCATAATTGATACGAGGACGCAATGACGGTCGAACCGGTTCCATTCATGCACCGGGATCGAGTTAACAATTTTTTATAATTTCATTTTCTTCCCATGGCGAAGAAACACCGGGATCAATCTCATGACCTTCAAAATGAAAGACAGGCTGCCAGGCCAAACTGACCACCCATGCCTAAAAAACAATGTTTCAAGCACTTCACGTTTAAACTTCATTGGAAATAACTGTTTTCAGTGACTTCCTAGCGTTGATCAGGGAAAATAAACACGCCACGCTGCATGAGTAGAGAGCTTTCATTTTGATATAAAAAATACAATTAGTTGTGAGTTTCGAATGGTCTCGAGCTATGTACAACATTGATCATGACAATATACAGTAGACAAGCTTCCTTTGATTACAAAAAAAAAAATGTTTTCATTCCAATCAAGCCTAATACACATCACCTTGTGCATTGGTATATCAAATGCCTCATAACTAACACCAGGACGCCATGACGGTCACCCCCGGTCAAGCCGGTACCCATTTCCGACATCTGGGTAGAGTGGGGAATTGTGGCTGATTCTCCCTTTCCCAACGGGGAAAAAATCGAATGGCACTGCCGGGATTCGAACTGCCGACGCCTTCCCGTGAAGGGCGCGCTTGCAACCACTCGGGCCATGGTGACACAAAGCGAACACGAGAAACCGATGATTGGAACCAGGGAAAACAATGGGCTATATTGCACACATGTCAAGGCTCATAGCACGTATCAAATTAGCATCAAAATCATGAATGTTGCTCAGTTGTACTTCTTTAATACATTTGTATGCTTTCATGGAGGACATAATTGTTCAGGAAGAACATATCTATGAATTATGTACATTTCTTATTAAGGAGAAAATTGAGGCTGGACAAAACGGGCGATTACAATTAGCATCGTACGTGAGGCAGAGACAGGCTGCGCAGTCTACCACATCAGCCGGGCTTCTCAAGCACAGTCTACCCATCACAGCTTCTCATCTATCGTCTACCAATTTCCCGATCTACTCGCTAGATCGAAAAGGGTGACAGTTAAAATTTCAAGCACAGAAACACAAATAAACAAGATTTAGACGTCAGGTCGTGGTCATAAAGCTAGGGGTAGTTTTCATGCGATCCGCGGAAGGTTCACTTTTGCGGACAGCCAATGGAATAGAATAAAATAGAATGAAACAAAATAGAATAGAATAGAATAGAACAAAATAGAGTGGACAAGCAAGCCCTGACCCTGTCGACCCTCAGTTTCATTTTCCATGTTCCCAGCGGAGGTTGACTTCCGAGTCAGATACATACGCCCTGCTCGGTCATATAATGTAATAATACATTAGATAACTCACTTATATGTTCCATAACTTGAAAATGGATTTGTACTCGTATCGGTTGGCACGGTGGTTGAGGCGTAGACAAAACTCTACAAAATCCTCGCGAAAAGAAAATGTTTATCTCTGAACGTCAAATAGTGAGAAATTCCCACGAGTACTCGTTTTCGCAATAAATAAGCGACAAAAATACGGAAAGTAATAAGTAATCAAAGCACGAGTACTCATGAGAGCAGCATCAATGCTTTAGAACATTGCCACATGCAAGGTTACATCGAGACTACAATCCAATTGATGTGCGTAACACCATCTGTACGTCACGGCGGGTAAGCCCGCACACAGAAGGCAACACTGGGACTGTGTAAGTTCTGCCAGAACTTAGGTCAACTCTTGTTTCCAGCAACAGCCCAACACAATTCTCATACTTCATCTATTGGCATCACTAATATCTACAATACTGCACTCAACACCCTACCGGTATCTACAATACTGCACTCAACACCCTACCGGTATCTACAATACTGCACACAACACCCTACCGGTATCTACAATACTGCATACAACACCCTACCGGTATCTACAATACTGCTCACAACACCCTACCGGTATCTACAATACTGCACACAACACCCTACCGGTATCTACAATACTGCACACAACACCCTACCGGTATCTACAATACTGCACACAACACCCTACCGGTATCTACAATACAGCACACAACACCCTACCGTTATCTGCAATACTGCACACAACACCCTACCGGTATCTACAATACTGCACACAACACCCTACCGGTATCTACAATACTGCACTCAACACCCTACCGGTATCTACAATACTGCACACAATACCCACACACACATATACACGCACACAATACACTAGCAGGATGAGTTACCTATGAAATAGAGGGGTTACCGTCCCCAGCCCCCCCTCCTGACCCCCCTTCTTCTTCCCCTCGAGGTAGAAGGCGAAACTACGCCTACTCTCCTCCCTCTGCTCGCATTTGCCAGGCCATTATTACTGCTCATGTTACTACTACTGTTGCCGTTATTATTGCTGATGTTACTCCTACTGCTCCCGTTATTATTGCTGACGTTATCACTGTCCCCGCCACTTTGAGTGCTATCCTTGCTGACGAAAGGGATGTCGTTGGAGAGCACGGGGTGCAGGTTGTTGAGCAGGGACAGGCTGGGGGCTGCGCTCACGGCACGCTCGTGAGCGTGGCTCACGTTGCTGGTAACAAACGCGGTGCGGCGAGCACCAAGAGCACCACCGTGAGCAGCAGAGCGCAGGCCCCGCACCGCACCGCCGTGAGCACCACGAGTACCACCGTGAGCACCGCAGAAGGTACGGCCGGCACCAACACACGCGGCGTAGGCCATGGCGTGCGCCAGGTACACCTGGTCGTGGGTGCCAGAGAAGAGGAAGGCGTGGGGCCCCACCGCCCACACGCCCACGTCCTCGCCAGAGTGGGCCGAGGAGGACTCGGGCACCGCGGAGGGCTGCCGGTAGTTACGGTCGTCTGGTGGAGGGATATAAATTAATGGGCAGGCATATAAACTTAAAATGGGTACACAAATAAATAAGCAGGTATAAACATTAATGAATTGAGGAGTTACGGTCGTCTGGGAGATACGAATTGATAAGCAGATACAGTGGACCCCCGCCATACGACATTGATCCGTTCCGGAGTTGGGATCGTAAGGCGAAATCGTCGTATGGCGGGCAATAGAAAACTATGATAATTAGCTCATGCGTGCAAAACCCTGAGTAAAAATAAAAAAATTTTATGTACACATTATAAATTAGTAACAAAATAGTATGGTAAGTACTCTTCATATGTATAATATGCATGTATATGGGAGAGATTTCGACCAATAGCATATCGGCATCTTAGTGACGCCATGACGCCGACCAATAGCAGACCAGCATCTTAGTAACGTATGCAGTGACGCATATAGTGACATATGAGCGTGGTGTGAGGCGAGGGACTCGCACAGTCATACGCACGCACACCGACCGCTAAGTTTAAATTTTTGATTAATTTCCCCCTATCGTCCCCCCCTTCCCCCCACACACGCGTATCATCCCCCTTTCCCCCCACACACGGGTGTCGTCCTCTCCTCCCCCCACTCACGGGTATCGTCCCCCGAGGGGCTGCCCCGGCCGTCCGCGCCCCCGCTGCGGTAGCCCGGGCCGTTGCCGTACAGCAGCGTGTGGTACGGCAGGTAGTCCACGTTGCTCAGGTCTGCGAACCCTGCACAGCAGCTCTGTTCCAGTCAATCCTGTCTGGTACACATCATCTTGTACATTGGTCCTTTCAGTGCCTTATAACCACGGTAGAGAAAACAAGGTAGGGCCATTTCTATGGGAGAAAATACACCTTCTCTTGTTCGGCTAGCCAATAGAAAGGCTTTATTTCAAACAAACTTTATGACGTCACCAAAACGCAATGTCGTTAAGCCAATAGTGGAGCCAGACTTGGAGGTAGCAGTGCTACAAGATGCAATATGAGCGCTGCTATTGGTTCGTTACTGTGACGTCAGCAAAACCACACCGTCAACGAAAAAAAAGAGTGGTTTGAACCTACCTTGTTTCCTTTACCGTGCTTATAACTAACACCAGGACGGATAAAAGATGCTTAGTTCCAGTCAATCCTGGTACATATCATTTCGTAATTTGGTTTTTCAAATGCCTCATGACTAACACCAGGACGGTTACCCCCGGTCAAGCCCGTCCCTATTTCCGACACCTGGGTAGAGTGGGGAATTGTGGCTGAGTTCTCATTTATGCCAACGGGGAGAAAAATCACCGCGCGGCGCAGGGATTCGAACTGCCGACACCTTCCCATGACGGGCACGCTCGCAACCACTCGGTCAGGGTGACATCTTGATGGCTCATAGATACGCTCATCACAGACTTTCTCAAGTAATCATCATCAAACATCGGCATCGAAGGATGCTTTATTTCCAATTCAAGCCTGATACACATCACCTTGTACATAGGTTTTTCAAATGCCTTATAACTAATACCAGGACGCCATGACGCTTTCCCCCGGTCAAGACCGGTACCCATTTCAGACACCTGGAAATAGTGGGGTTTTGTGATTTGAATTTTTTCCCTATACCAAACGGAGAAAATCACCACCCAGAGGGGGGGGTGATTCCTCTCACCCCTATTGCCAACACCACCATCAACAGACACACCACTACCACCAGCGAACACACCACCATCACCACCAACGGACACACCACCATCACCACCACCAACGGACACACCACCATCACCACCCACAACGAACACACCACCATCACCACCACCAACGGACACACCACCATCACCACCAACGGACACACCACTACAGCCGTACCCAAGATGTCGGTATGACGGCCAGGGTAGCCATTGAGCGTCATGCTGTGGCCGTGGTCGGCGGTGACCACCACAAGGGTGTCCTCCAGGTTGACCATCTGCAGAGCGGCGGCCACCGCGGCGTCCATCTCGAGTGTCTCCGTGAGGGCCTTGCGTGCCTTGTTGCCATGGTGACCGTGGTCTATGAGTCCCCCTGTCAGGAAACGAGGTAGGGTCATTTCTGTGGGGAAATACGCCTCCTGAAACTGAATTATTACTCTAGAACAGCGAGCTTCGCCTCGCATGTCTCGATTTTCGTAAGGTGAAAGTAGGAACTACATCTGTCCCTCACCCGAGACCGTGAGGAAGAAACCCTTTGGGTCCCTGCTGAGAGCAGGACCCTCCTGGGAACAGACCTACCTTCGACCATGAGGAAGAAGCTGTTTGGGCCCCGGCTGAGGGCAGGACCCTCCTGAGGGCAGGACCCACCTTCGACCATGAGGATGAAGCCCTTGGGGTCCCGGCTGAGGGCAGGACCCTCCTGAGGGCAGGACCCACCTTCGACCATGAGGAAAAAGCCGTTTGGGTCTCGGCTGAGGACCTGGAGGGCGGCTCTCGTCATCTCCTCCAGGCTGGGGTCGTGCTGGTGCTGCCGGTCCAGCAGGTAGTCCATGTGGCTCCAGGCGAACAGGCCTACGGGACGTACTGCAGTCTCACATACAGAGGAAAGAGGAGGGCACCATTTCCTACTCAATACAGGGAGTGCGCAAAAAGTGCACTCTCACTCACAGAAAGGAAAGAGGAGGGCACTTTTTCCTACTGAATTAAGGAGATGGGGGATGTGCGCACAACACTCTAGTCTTACAGAGAGAGGGAAGAGGGAGGCACCATTTCCTATTCAAAACAGGGAATCGCAGCCTGCGAGGCATATTGCAGTTTGACAAACAGAGGAGAGAGGGAGGCACCATTTCCGACGGAATGCAGGCGATCTGTGATGTGCGCTCCACGCTCCAGTCTCACAGAGAGAGGAAGGAGGGAGGCACCATTTCCTACTCAATACAGGGAACGGGGAACATGCGCGCTAAGTGAGTCCCCACATACCATGCAGCAAGCATCGAGATTGAAGGTAATTCATAGAACAAGAAACAACTTTAAGAATAACGTAATAGGTGTTGAAAAACAGGACAGCAACCAACCGGAAAAAATGCTCCATAAAAGCACAAGAAATACTCTATGTCAGCAACAAATGCCTGCCTGTCCTTGGGCTTGGAAATTTACCTATTCTCTCGGAGCGATCATTTCTACGGGCACGACAGTTGTTTACTGTGAGGGGCCTGTGAGTGGCGGAGTGGTGGTGTGTTGTGTGTTGTGTTGTGTGGTGTGTTGTGTTGTGTGGTGTGTTTTGTGTGTTGTGTTGTGTGGTGTGTTTTGTGTGTTGTGTTGTGTGGTGTGTTTTGTGTGGTGTGGTGTTTTGGGTGTTGTGTGTTGTGTGGTGTGGNAAATTACAGTAATGTATTTTTATGCAAGGAATTAATTTATTTAATACTTAATGAGATTTATATGATATGTAGCTCATGCTACAGATATACCTCAATATCTTCAAAAAGATTTATAAAAATGCTTAAATTTCGCAGCAAAGATTGTAAGCAAAGGTAAATTCAAAAAGAATGATCACGCAACACCTCTCCTATATAAGTTCTGCTGGACTCCTATTCAAGAAAGGTTTCTGGTGCATAAAGTCCAATACGTATTCTCCTCTTTATATCTTCCTTAGAACAGTGCTGAAATTAGAAAATCCACCCCCCTACCGTCACCAACCTAAAGCCGAATAGGAGACGTGATGTCTTAATCAAATACCATTCATCTAACATCGGGCAGAAAGCTCTGTCAGTATCAGGCGCCTTACTGGGGAGCAAACTTCCCAGAGTATCAAAACCCCTCAGACATTATGAGAATTCGAAACTAAAATAGCTCGTTATCTTGCGTAAACACAATAAGTGTGAACTGCAGTACGTACGGGAAAAGTATTCGGGAATTTTCATTGTTAATTATCCTATCTTCCATTACATTATATTACAATCAAGACATCTTTGTAATTTGCATATGCAAATTGATTGCATATATGCGATCCTGTCCTTAAATGCTCTCGTTGTGTGACGATGTGTTGTCTCTTACACTCTTTGAGCAAATTTTAAGCACACTAATTTAGCTGACTTTCTCGTTTTGTCTCAGCAATGTTGCAAATGTTGAGGTTAGCATTGTACAACGATCCTTCTCATTTATTCGAATCCGGTGAACTCTTTTGTGCCAATGTTAGAAGCATAGGAGATGTTATTTTTGTGTTATTGCAAAATATTTCATTTTATCCCATCCGGTTATTTTTTTAGCGGGTACTCAAATTAATTTGGATATACCCCTTTTACTTTCAACCTTAATCCCTCATTTCACTAGTTCCTATATTCGTAAGCCCAAATTTCAATATGGGAGTGCACTAATGGGAGTGTTTTCAACAATGCATCACATGGAGAATGTTTTCTTGATCCCTTGTAATAAAATGCATTGTGAAAATCAGACCAACGGAAAGAAGGAAAAACATTTTTTACGAGCTTTTCTCCCAACCATTTGTTTTAACAATTAACATGCATAAGTATTACGATCCCCATGCGCAAATATCAAGTAAGGGTCTAAATTTTAACATAATTAAAACAATTTTTCACACATATTTAAACATTTGCAAATGCGAAGTAATTCATCGGCCATTTTTACTTTCTTACGCTCGTGTATGCAGACAAAACTATTTTCGGTAGCCAACATTTCGTACTGTTCCAGCTATGCTGCAAATGTTACTTTAACAATCCTCATGTCTCTAACTCCGGTGAACTCTTTTGTGCCAGTATTCTCAGCGCAATCAGTAAATACATTAACTTTGTCTTATGGTAAAACATTTTATTTCTTTCGAGCTCATTATTATGCCATACTAGTCGATACATAAGAACGATAAAAAGAAAGTTGTCCTGAATGTTGATCTCATAGTCTTAGACGCAAAATAATTTAAATCTGCCCATCTTACTCTTAACATTAATCTCTCCCAATCTCTAGTTCCTATGTTTGTTTGCTCATACTCCAATATACGCGCGTTATAACGAGAATTTTTTCAACTGTGAACTCTTTTGTGTAAGTACTATTAGCGTAAATATGATGTATAATTTTTATTTGTTATAGTGAATATCATTTTTTTTCTGAGCTCACCACTTGGCATACTAGTTGATCCGTTAGTGTGAAAAATCGTCCCAAATACTGACTGTCGACCTCATAGTTCTAGACGCAAAATAAATAAAATCTGCCCATTTTACTTTTAACATCAATCCCTCATGCTCGTATCACTGGTTCCTATGTTCTTGTGCTCTTATTTCAATATAAGGACGCACTAACGAGATTGTTTTCAGCAATGCGCCTCATGGATTATATTTTCTTAGTCACTTTTTATTTAAACGCATTCCCAAAATCCGACTACTGCAGCGAAGAGGAATGCATTTTTTTCGCGCTTTTCTACAAACCATGTTTCGATAATTAACATGGGTACCACGATAACCATTTATGAATAGCAATTAAGTACATGGTCCCCATATTGCTCGCCGTAGCCGTGTGTCTATAGGACCTGCCTCCGTGCAGGCAAACGCGGGTTCGAGTCTCGGGACTGCATGGTGGCGATTTTCTCCGTTGGGTATAGGAGAAAAAATTTTAAGCACAATACCCAACTCTACCCAGGTGTCTGAAATGGGTACCGGTCTTGACCGGGGGAAAGCGTCGTGGCGTCCTGGTGTTAGTTATAAGGCATGTGAAAAACCAATGTTCAAGGTGAAATGTATCAGGCTTGAATTGGAAATAAAGCATCCGTAGATGCCGATGTTTGTTTGTTTATAGGAGTCCAGGATTTTGAGACCATTTGAGAAATATGGATTGTTGCTGCTATAGGAAGTGTAAGAGGTCAGGTACATCCTGTAAAAAAATGAGACTCGTGCGTTCACTCGTTCGCTCGCTACGGGGGTTCGAAGAATGGGGGGGAGGGGAGGGGAAATGGTATTTTATCATGTTACACCTCCCCCTTGGCACTTTCTTCACGGCACGACGTTACTTTGTCATCATCTATGTCTATATATTACTGTATAATGATTTCAGGGGTCTAAACTGAACCAAAAATTTTTAAAGTTTTTGTAATGATAGTTGTTTACGTTTCTTTGTTTTGCCATTACTGAAAACCCCGAATGTTTGGGGATTTAAAATGCTTATTCTCCTACAGTTTTTAAGCTACAGTAATCATTTTGGTATCATTGGAAGAGAAAATACAAAAGCTTTCAACAAAATTAAATTGTTTTCCAAAATTAATTTTTGTTCAAAAGTTATGACGTCATAAATCCCAATTTTTTTGGAAAAAAAGTTGTTCTCGAATTTTTTCATTTTCTTATTGAAAACTGGAAATTTGGGGAGAAGCATTCAAATTTTTGGAATGTTCACATCTTTCCTCATTCAATGATACCAAAAATATTACTGTAGCTCAAAAACTGTCGGAGGAGAAGAATTTCGAAAACTCCCCAAAAATTCCGTTTTCTATGAATATTCCATTTTCTATGAAGAAAATTACATTTTTTCCTAAATGACAAATTATTTCTAATTGCATTTCCTATCAATATACCAAATTTCATTGCTCTAGGTTCAATAATAAAACAAGGTCCGTTAGGGGGACCATGTCCTTAAGGATCCGAATCATTTGTTACAACAATAAACTGTCGCAAATCCAGCCTTGCTCCTTACCAGAGTCCCGTGCAAAACAATCTATATCTTGCACATTNAGGAGGGAATTGCAGGCCGTTACAAAGGCCCCGACACTGTCGGCCCTCAATTTCAAGTTCAAGTTCAAGGGTCCTCATCTTTTGCAGATACGGCCCAAGTATAAATGCTCTACTGTATAATAATCTTGAGCGCGTAGCTGCCGATTTTACCAACTGAGCCACGATAACTCTGTACCGGCAGGCCGAAGCCGAGAAGAGTGTATGAGGGTTTCACACGATGTCGAGCAAGTTTTGTAAATCGTTGCTGCATGCTGTATATTTTGCTGGTGAAGCTAACTAGAATTGAAATGTTGTATTATAGCCTGAGCTCTATTTCCATTTTACGTTTTTTTTCTTCGCGGTATTTAATTTTTATTTAAGGATGCTCTACTACAATATCAAATTAATGTCTTATGTCATACATGAGAATTTAAAAGGCTTTTGATTGAAAGCAGGCCACAACGACGGCGACTGTCCATTGAGCCAGTATACTCACTTCTGACGCCAGGGACGGTTGGAGCATTATGATCAATTCTTCCTTCCCTCGACGGGAGTAAACACTAGGCTGGTAATTCAGGATTTAAAACAGCAAACCTTTACTCGATGAGTGAGCGTTTGGAACAACTAGGAAACGATTACCCCTGTTTATGAGCAACACGTGAACTGATCTCCTGATGCTGACAGAACGAGACCTGGGTTCTATACATTATGATCTGAGGCGAATCTTACTTCATTATGGTCACCGTGGTCGAGTGGTCAATGGCTCTTCACGGAAGGGTAGGCAGTTTGAGTCCTGGCAGTGCCGCCCGGTGATTCTCCCCGTTGGGAAAAGAGAGAACTCAGCCATAATTTCCCACTCTACCCAGGTGTCGGAAATGGGTACCGGCTTGACCAGGGGAACCGTCATTGCGTCCTGGCGTTAGTTATAGGGCATTTGAAAAACCAATGTATAAGATGATTTGCATCAGGCTTGGTTGTTAACAAAACCTAACACAAATTCGATATCTGCCATTTCCAGTGACCTCGCTGACATCAACACTAGTTTTTATTTAACACATTATTTAATTGTTACGCAACCATTCCATTGCTAGTAATTGCCACGCAATTTTTCTTACTGATCTCACGTTTGTTTTTTCATCATGAGTTTTTTTGATAAATACTAAACAATCAATATGGGTAGACTTCATTCGATATAGACTATTTTCTTTTTTTTATCTGATCGATTTACTGGTCACGCCGGTATGTTACATGTTAACAAACACGTGCCTGAGGAAAAATTTCCCGGGCCATCTCACTCCACACCTGCATTGCGAGGGCTGATTATCGAAGAATTCACGTCATCACATAATCACAGCGACGACGTCAATCCATCATTACTATGACGTAAATTCATGATTTCGACGACGTAAATTCATGGTTACGACGACGTAAATTCATAATTACGTCGACACAAATTCTTAATTACGACGACGTAAGTACGAGGACGTCACAACTGCCAGTGCAAGTGGACCTGCTGGTTTCACTCGGGGCAAAAGCGCGCATCTGCCGAGCAGATGGCTTGGGCAACCTATATAGGATCGGACTACCACCGCGCATCTAGAGAAATGAGCTGGAGGAACGCGAGTACTCACTTATGTGAGAGGCTGCATGTCGGCATTGGAGATTAATTTAATGCTCTAAGATTAAGCAATAAATTATCCAGCACATGCCAAGGCATTGGAGATTAATTTAATGCTTTAAGTTAAAGCAAAACATTATCCAGCACATGCCAGAGCTTTGGAGATTAATTTAATGCTCTAAGATAAAGTAACAAATTATCCAGCACGTGCCAGAGCTTTGGAGATTAATTTAATGCTCTAAGATAAAGCAATAAACCCCGCACCACATGTTAAAGATATATGGCCAATACTATTATATAAGGAAAAAATTCACAATGCTTATTTTTACGTGGTATTAGAATGGAATTTCAATTTAACACATGGTTTCGCGATAACATTTGAAACAACAGCAATATTTAGATTTAAAAATGTTTAGTTAAGTGTTACAAGGCTGTTTAGTTTTAAAATGCTTAAATGTAAAGACTATTTTACTTTAGATCAAACGCATGATGTTTGAGAATAGTTTTCGTCAAGGAATCGCTGTAGGGTTAAAATTTAAAGCCACAAAGATTGTATCCTCTGTTCACATTTTATTTACGCAAATACACAGACTTAGTAATTCTAATACACTCACTTAAAAAAGGTTTAACTATACGTGATAAGACTAGAACATACATATATTATGCACATGTGAATGAAAATATTATGCGGATACTAACCTATTTTAATGTAACTCCTTTCAAAGAACTGAAAAACAAAGCCAATGTGTAATTAGTTATAGAAACATAACGGACTTCAACACCATTCAAACATTTTGGTCAATGCAGGCCGCATCGAAGCCACTCACCAATAAAAAAATGTCCTGATACATTTTAAGGCTTAACTCAACTACCTCTTACTTTGAGATTACCGAACTAGTCAACTGTGCAACTATTACTGTACAAAGAGGGGATATGACATTGTACTTTTTATTTTGTTTGAACGAACGGTGGGTTTTGTGGGACTTCTTCAGTGGAATGAATCATGCTGCCCGTCAGTCAACTAGCTTTCCACTTTCCTTACGAACTCCCAACAAAATAATAATTGATGAAATTTTATTGCATGCTAGGTAATAAACATGCCGTGAATGTCACTCAACCATCAGAGTAACTTTCAGTTTCACAGATGTTTCACTTTTGTGCTACGCTCATGACACTTTGATACAAGCTCTCTCGTAGCGTATCTAAATTTTGTGAACTCACACATCAAATTTATTTTCAATAAGCTGAGAGTTTGGAAAAGTTCACTCTTGGATTCAAGCATATGGCTTAAGGAGGTCCATACTTCAGCGCACACTCTAAGTTGGTTTCGGTCGTTGGGCTAGTGGAGGGGAGCGGTTCACTAGCGCGTCACTGGACCAGACCATCATGAACAAACGTTTTATCGTGTTTTTCGAGGGGTGAGTCAGAAGTAGTCGTCTGGGCGTCGTTGCAAGTTTCTTCTGATATGATGCCGTTCGATGAGGAATTAAGGCTGGTCCTCTCCAACTGATGGTTTGGCTTCTCGCTCTCTCCAGCACAAGAGCTGCTGTTGTCAGCCATGTCGTAGAGTCTCGACAAGGACTGGACTAGTATGTCACTGAAACTGCTGTTGCCCTCATCACGGTCTTTACCGCGAGACACGTGCGGATCAGCCGGTGTCTCATCAAGTGGAGGACTGTCGAACTGGCCACAGCTGTCATATGCGAGCGCTTGGTATTGGACGCTGGTAAACTCTTTTAGAGGTTCACATAATGCCCCATTGGTCTCGGTTGCGGCATTTTGGTCCGGGACGTTATAGCCAGAGTCATCCATCACTCCAGTCTCCACCGCTACGGAAGCTTCCTCGCAATCGGATTTTTCTAAAACGTTCCCTTGTTCTTCACTTGTGGTTTTAGTTGAGAAATAAGAGCTGCGAGATCGCGTTTTTGGTCCTCTCGCCTGGCTGACATTGAAATCACATAGCCGAGAACACTCTATCTTAACGGTGGGACGAGACGTAGTTGGACAAGCAACATATCTGGAGTCTGTTTTCGCAGCCATGATGGCCTCAGCTCTTGATCCCCTCACAGGTCGGAGAGGGAAGTAGTAAAACTTTTGACGACGTCGAGGCCCTCTTTTCACTTTCTCCACGCCCGCTTCTCGGAGTAACTTCCCCAGCAATATTTTACTGCAAAACTCCCTGGGGTACCCGTTGCTTTCAAGGAAACACTGGAACGAGTCCCACACGACGTCGATGGAGGCGTTGTTGAGAGTGGCGGAGTTTTGGCGCTCGTGCTCCTCCACAGACCATTGAAGTGTCAAGAAGTCGTGCATGAAGGAGTAGTTGCCGAGCTTCAGCCTGTGCAGCCGACGAGACACCGCGTGTGGGGACATCTGACAACACAAGGCAGAAAAGAATGATAATGCAACACAAGGCGGGGACACTTAAGAATTTGAATACAGCCCAATGCAGGCTACAACAACACAATGCATTGGAACTACAACAACATCAAATGAAAAAATTTGAAAAGATTTTCACTACGCTTCGATCGCAGATTCAGAAAAAAATACAAGCAAAAAAAATAACAATTTGATTGTTTTTTTTCACTCAAATTAACACAAGATCAAAAATGTTTCGTACACCAGCTCAATCATCAGTTCTGCATAACACAGAGTGCGATCATGAATAGATTCAGATCGGTTATAAACTCCAGACTTCCTATGCATTAAAATATCAACGGAATTTTAATGAATGAAAAAAATTAATTAATTGACAAATGCCTTCATATGATTTCCAGCAGGTACATATAAACTGTAATGTTGGGTACGTATAAACTGTAATAAACCTATGCTTATATAAAAATATTCACTTAGCCACCTCTGAAAGGTCACCGGGCAGTAAACGTGTTCAAGTGCAATGATAACCCAAACCCGCCGACCATAATTTAGCTCTTAATAATGATCCACAGTGGCGCAGCCAGCCGAAAATTTCGGGTGGAGGGGGGCAAGATCCCCGATGTACAATTTGGGAGTAGGGGGGAGGCAGACATTAATTGTCATCAATCTTTTTATTCTTTTACTTAAAACGGCGACTGTAACTGGCCCACAGCTGAACATTTAGGGGGAAGGGAAGGGGAAGCCATGGCCCCGTGCCTCCCCCCCGCTGGCTAAGCTGCTGAGGATCCATTAGATGCTGTTGATGTAAGAAATGTTGTCAAGGAAATGATATAATGGAAATTGTTGCTCAGTGTAACAAGGCTTGACAATTAAGATCTCCTTTTTTCCCTAAAGTACTTATTAAGTTGTAAAATGGTGCTCGTAAAATCAAGAAGTATCTCTATGTCGAAAATTATTTGCAGAAAGCTTTGGAGTTATTTTTTTTGTCATGCTTAAAATCCAGACTGTGTTTATATTTTACAGACCTAAATTTATGAATATTTCTTGTACATACATTATACAACAGGTAATACACCTATATTATAACGTTTGTATAATAACAAACAGTTTTGATCCTATAAAAGGTTAATAAAATCGGTTTTTAGCTTCCAAATGCTGGCCACTTTGTACAGAAACGAGACCGATCATCCAATTTAGAAATGGTTGACAATTTTTATAATCTTTGACTAGTTTAAAATCAAAGAGAAATGACAAATATGAAATAAATATATTAAACTAACAAATCCAAAATTTTTGTTTAACAGCCTAATTTTGGTATTTTTGATGCTTTACTTATCCTTGCTGCAGTGTTAATTGAGATGCTATTTGCGTAGCCAGTATAGGTAAACACTTTAAATCAAATGAATCAACTGGTTCACTGAACAATTTTTGACAAAATAAACACAGTCTCTCAAGAAAGCGAGTTAATTTTTTCTACTAATGAATTCCTCACCAAAACGAAAAAATACAGTTCTAGAAATGTTTATTCATTTCTCCATCGTTTCTGGAGATAACGAATCAGACAACGAATGTTCTCGTAACTCTTTCAAGTGCAGCAGGAGCGTATTTACGTAATCGCACACGCTGTTAACCACGGTACTGTTAACTCTACAAAAGACAGCTTAGAAATAATCAGTAATGAAACATCGATATAAGCTGCTATGATACAGTATGACACAAGTCACTATAACTGCTTGATTTTTCTCTCCTGAAATTGTAAATGTAGTAATTTCAAATGTAACTGTTGTACCGCATGGAAAAGTACAAGATTTATAATACGTTCTTTAATTTAAAAGGCATGAATCGAAACAAGTTTAGCGAAAATTTGTGATTATAGATATTGTCTTCCATCTTCGTAGAAAGCGTAAGCTATCATAATATTTAGCGACTATTATTGTCATCATTACTGACAGCCGCTAAATTTATTACGAGATGCAGCGTGTGTCAGCAAGGATAGCTAGCAGCTGTTACTAGATCGGATAGCAACTCAGATATTTGGGGATAGTGGCTATTATTAGTTTAAAGATCTATCGCTTTCAAATATTAATTGATCGTGTGACAGGCATATCCGATTGAATTTTCTTCACTTTGGTTCCTCACCATTGTCTACTATATTCCTCACCTCAGACCTAAGTACAAAAAATAGTTTTCTCCTACTATGTTTCTTGTCGTTGTGGCTGCAGGGAGTACTGAATGGAAAACAAAATTTTCATTTTCAATATTAAAAAATTAGCTTGTTTTAAAATCGATAATCAAAGACAACATCACCACATTGAAATTTAGTATCAGTTTTAGCAATTTACCATTTCTTACCTGAATAAAATGTTCAAGCTAGTATAAATCAAACTAATGTCCCTGCACTTGTCACATCAGAACAACTCCGGCAATTGAGGAGAGGCAAACAATTTACGAAGAGTAACGAGAAAGGATATTGATAGGCTGTGCTTTAGGTTTAAACTCTGGGAAACGGAAAAGTGACATGTTATTCTGAAGTTAAGTTGCTGATTATATAATATATTAGATAATTATATATATGTGAATGTATAATAGCTCAAATTTTTAAAGAAAAAAAAAGAAAACTAAATTATTTCTAATAAAGTTGAAACATTAAATGTTCAGCATTGGTTTTTAAAATATCTTAACGTCAAAATCCGTAGTTGATACTCACATATGGGTATCGTAATACTCATGTTCATTGTCGAAACAAAAAATGATTGAGAAAAAAGTACGAAAAATGCGTTCCCCTTGTTGCGTTAAGCTGATTTTGACAATGTATAAAAATATAAGTAATTAAGATAACATAATGCTAGTGACGAATTGTTGAAAACACTCTGGTATGTGCGCACTTAAATTGAAATATGAGTATACAAACATAGGAACTAGTGATATGAGGGATTGATTTTAAAAGTTAAATAACAAATTTCAATTATTTTTCGTCTAAGACTATGAAGTCGACATTCGGGACAATTTTTCATTCTGACGTATCATCGAGTATGCCATATAAAGAGCTCAGAGAGTAATTAAAATATTTTACCATAACACCAATTTAAGGCATTGCCTACGCTAAAAATACCGGCACAAAAGTGTTCACCAGAGTCAAAAACATGAGAAGGATTGTTGTACAATGCTTACCATAACATTTGTAAAGCTGGAACAGTACGAAAAGTCAACTACCTAAAATAGTGGTGTCATAATATACTTACGAGCTTAAGAAATAAAAAATTGTCAAGCAAGACTAACAAGAATATTTTAGGACAGGAAAATAAAATAAAACAAAAATATTCAATAAAACTATTACGTAGGATAAATTTGTGTCGCCTTTTACAAGGCGACAAAATGGTGTCTGTAAAGTATACGTACCTGGGGCTGAGTTTGCAAATTTGGTGTCCTTGAAGTATACTTGGTCCAGAAACAATAAAGGGGCTATCACACGATCAGTTTTTCTGTCAGTCACACTCACAGTCACAGCTCCGCAATACCATATTTGGGCATGCGTGCTTATTTGCTCTCTACTCGGCACTCGTGGACTGACGGGTTTGACTGCTGCTTTGCTTGGATGGTTGCGATCGCTCTCCCGTCTCTAATGGTCTCCGCCTGGTCTCAATAATAAATTAACTATTTTCATGAGCAGCCTGCTTTGTAGAAAGTGCAAAGCAACGAATACAAGAGCAGAGATATAAGAAGCAAGTCGCTCAAATATGTTAATGAGGCAACACAATTTTAGTTTAACGAGAATGGCTTGAAGAAAAAAATTGAAAAGTTTCGAAGATGGTTTAGGAAAAATTTAGCGCATTTGCTTCCATGAAATCTATCATTTTCTAGGGGGTAGTACCTAATTCAAAGGTGTGTACTTCTCCAGTATTCATAATGATGCGGGAAACAATGGTTAATTTGTTCCAAGCAAATCATAATGCATTCGTCCTATTGCAGTGTCAGTGCTATTGACACAGAATTTTCAATCTAATTTAATATTCACTCAAGAAATACTGCAAAGGCACATAGTTTTCGTTTATTAGAATGAAAAAAATCACTATTTGACCGTAAGTGCGATTTCAACAACTTATCCGGCATTTTCAAAATAACAAAAAACTTTTTACATGAATTATCCGTACCATATAATTTCAGCATGCCAATGTTTCGTGAAATAAATCTAAACGTTTATTAGTTTCCCCGTACTGCTGTCACATTCACATGAATTATTAGACATTACCACGCAGTAATTTAAGAGGCTTATTAATATTTTTGATATATTTGCTTGCAAATGCCAGATTTACGCGTGCATTCAATCATACAGTCCTAACAAATGTGCGCCAGATTTCAGTTGTTTTTAATATATCCTAGTCACTGTGTTGCTAGGAAAAAAATGAATATAATTTTGAAAGAAAAAAATTCAGTTTACGAGCTGTACTATTACACTCTGGTGTATGCAAAACTGTATAGAACGGGTGGAAAATTTTACCTGGACTTGAAATAATCATAGAGTAGATTATTACATTTGTATTAGTTGTAGTATTTGTTAGATTAAGTGTAACCAAATTTTTCAAATGCTGCGATAAGGAAAAAGAAATGCGCAAATATTTAGTGAACGAAATCTGGTCATTTAGCCTTCACTCCCTGCAAATCTGGTTCTAACTCCCATTTTGTGGATGTTTAGCTAGCCATTCATTAACCCAATATCTATTTGCGAAATTTATTCCCCTTTTTGATCGTAAACCCAATGAATAAGCTTGCTTTGGACAAGGCGAACCTAACCCGACAATACATTGTAAATTACCGCCGAGCCTGCCAGCGGCGCGCACCACTTCAGTCACGAGAACGTACGTGTGAACGCAAGTGTTTTGACCACAGTCCGTGAGTGTGAGTGTGAGTGTGACTGACGGAAAAACTGATCGTGTGAAAGCCCCTTTAGACTATGAGGTACGTTTGGAAGAATTTTTCATTCTAACGTATCAACTAGTTCGCCAAATAATGAGATCGGAGAGAATAAAATATTTAACCCTGGTACAAATTTACAATATTTGCGAAAAGAAAAAAGAAAAAACAATAAAAACATTTTACAATAATAAACTGTGCTAGTTATATAACATTTGATAGATTTATTTTTCGACATTTTACATATAAGGTATTGTCGCAAATCCACCCTTGCTCCTTACCAGAGTCCCGTGCAAGACAACCCATATCTTGCATACTTAGGGACTAGGTCTGCT
>JACJUY010001572.1:7830-32811 GCA_014220935.1 Platorchestia sp. MABIK
GTTGTCTAAACTCCATGTGCTACCCAATTGCCAGGATCTCCCCGTATTATTTGAATAACATTGCTTGAAAGTGCTACCCAAAGCCAGCAAACACTAATCACGCACAGGCAACAGAGTTGGAGTGGAGGAGCAGAAGTGAAAGTCTCTCTCATAGTCATTAATCGCAAAATCCAGAAACGAGAATTTACGCAGATGTATAGCCTGGATTTCGTCTGGATATACGTTACTCAGATATATAGTTCTATGAAATTAAAACAACATCTTCACACAGCAAATAGAAATAGAACCGTTGTTTGTTTTTTATTTTGGGCAAAATGTTTGTACGACTAGCGTTTGAAAAATAAAACTTCTCTAGAGCGTGTCTCAGGTGCACGACTTTGACATTTACAAACGAGGGCTTTATTTCAATACGCCTACAGCTCTTTGTGCCGTCCGGCGTCAGAGTTAAAGCGGCGCGACTTGAGGAGATCACGATATTTCAGGGAAACTTATTCAAATAATACTCGGAGATCACGACATTACAGTCAATCACCGACGATACTTCAGGCAATGTTATTCAAATAATACGGGGAGAACATGGCGTTACAGTCAATTATCGACGATATTTCAGGCAATGTTATTCAAACAATACGGGGAGATCACAGGATTTCACTCAATCATCGACGTTATTTCAGGTAAATCTCAACATTTACCGGTAAAAATTACCTCAAGTCATTCAAATAATACTGTGCTTAGTTGAAAATTAAGTGAGACCAATTTGTTTTTCTTCACGGATTACATGATGTACATTTCGAGGATCGACGACGCGTTGTAGCAACTAACTCACGACGTCATATCAGTGAGCCTCTTCAAACTGCACAAATGTGTATTGTGAATTAGACCGATCATCGCATGACGCATGTCAATTTTTTGTGGCGATGTTGCGTGCAGCTGCAGTTCCTGACGTCACGGAGTGTGACTTCAGTGGACGAATTTGTGCTTACTTGCTAAGTATTCAGGGTGTTGTTAAACATGTGATGCTAAGTATCCAGGGTGTTGTTAAACATGTGATGCTAAGTATTAAGAGTGTAATCAAACTTGCAATGCTAAGTATCCAGGATGTTGTTAAACATGCAATGCTAAGTATCCAGGGTGTTGTTAAACATGTAATGCCAAGTATTCAGGGCGTTGTTAAACATGCAATGCTAAGTATTCAGTTTTTTCAAACATGCAATGCTAAGTATTCAGGGTGCAATTAAACATGCAATGCTAAGTATTCAGTGTTTTCAAACATGCAATGCTAAGTATCCAGTGTTTTCAAACATGCAATGCTAAGTATTCAGGGTGCAATTAAACATGCAAAACTAAGTACGAGTATTTAGGGTGTAATTAAACATGCAATTAATTTGTACAAAATTAGTCAAGCGTGCTCAATTTCAGAAATACATAATAATGTACTACTGCTTTACCTGGAAATCTTCATTTATAGAATAGAACGATAAATTCGTAATATTCTTTTTGAATTTTGATGCATGTGCTGAAAATTACTTCTCCAATCGATGATTCCACTGAAGTGCCATCTAGAAGACTAGTTGCTGAGTCCATGAAAAAATTTTCCCTCCCTATTATTGACACTCAGGGAAAGTCTATCTATAGACTCATTGAATGGTAATTAGAATGAAATTGTTTCGTTCGTGTCTTTCAATTAAAAAATTTAAAACACGTTGTTGCAATGACTGATGCTCACAAATGTCCATTTTCAGATCTGACGAATCAAACAACATATCAGGACATTGAAATGACGCTTCACTAATTTTGGTCCTATTCACGTGAAACTAGATCATTTTCTATAGCCTGCAGCAGGTTTCTTCACATTTACAATGTTAGCGAAAAGTTTTGCACTCGTTATCATTTTGGTGTCGTCAGTGCCGACGTGGGGCAACAATCCAGGTCGTGAATTTTCAAGTGAACAGTTAGAGGTTCAGAACTCGGCTTCTAAGCGCACCGAGCTACAAGACTCAAATTCTTGGAATTCATCCACTGGAAAACATGGAGCTGTCAACTCACCAAAATTCTGGATACGAGATAACAGCGACTTCGCGACGCGGAACCCAAATGGAAAATTAGTGGACGAAAGAGATAAAGAATTTTTAGCTGCCATGCATGAAGATTTGTTCCAGAAATATTCTGACGAGCAGCAAGCTGAACAGGTGAGCCTGTATAGATTATCCCAAAAAAGCACAACTCGAGTGTAGAAATAGTAGATGAAAGAGATGTAAAATTTCTAGCTGCCATTCGTGAGGATTTGTTTCACAAATATTCTGATGGACAGCAAGCTGAACATGTGAGTCTGTATAGATGACCCTAAAAAGCACAAACCGAGTGGAAAATTAATGGACAAAAAAGGTAAAGAATTTCTAGCGGCTATTCATGAAGATTTGTTCCATGAATGTTCTGACGAGCAGAAACCTGAGCAGGTAAGCCAGTAGAAAAGATCAAAAATAGCAGAACAAGGAACGAAATAAAATAAACCGAAAATAAATTGCAGAAATACCCAAATAACTCACAACAGGCAAGGAAAAGCTCAAATGCAGAACAGATCAGGTTATAGAAAAGTTTAGTTTCTTATGAGGTGTATATAGCTCATATTGCAATTTAAAAATTTTCTGTGCCAAATAAATAGCAAGTTGACGCAGTGAATATTCCTAACATTTGTCAACTTGCCAGACGCACCAGTGGTTCTGATTTATTTTTTAACTAGATTTGTGCGAGTGAAATTGATTAAATGGGTGTTGCCCAAAATAAACGAACGTAAATGTGGCGTAACGGTTGCTCTCGTTTGATGCAAAGCATATTATTCCAAGCAAGATAGCTCGCCTGTTCCCACGCTTCTATAGTCAGCCGAGCGTAACTTTGCTAAAAATAGCTGTTCTGTAAGCAATAACGATCCTAGCCTGTTTGTGAATCCTCTCAGCAATTCCCAAAAAATAGTTGTTGGAAGCAATTTCTCGTAGCAAGGAATAGAATTGTCTTATTGGCTTGCGAAAGCTTTGAGAAAAGTGAAAATCGCTACAGAAGTCTTCTTAAAAAGGAATGACCCATGATAAAGTGAATACGTTGACACAGTGCAGTGTGTTCATTCTTTGGAAAGAATTTCCGACGAACAAATCTTTTACCTTGGAACTAAGTTTTTATTCAGATGAACAAGTTAATTGCTCGAAATAACATTTTCCGTAATGAAACGTGCTGAGCGAGGTTCTTTTTAGTACTTTATGACATCCACATCAGAATTAGGGAACTGTTAAAAAACGAATTTTTTCCGCATGAATATTTGCTTGATAAGGGTCTTTTGAATACTTTATAATGCAAACAGTAAAAATAGCGAGTTTTCATGGATTGGTTCTGTGTATTTTTAATAGGTATCTGAAGCGATGATACAACTTTGTAATATTAATGTACTAATAACATTTTTATGTTCATTTTATAACGCACTCAATAAGAATAGCGAGTTTTCCTGGATTGGTTCTGTGTTTTTTTACAAGGCATCTGAAGCGATGATACAACTTTGTAATGTGAACCTGCTACTAACATTTTTACGTTCATTTCATTTTTTTAAAATTATGATTCAATAACACTATTATTTTCATTAACAATAGAAGCAACACTAGATTATCATCACTAATTATTATTTGATTTTAATTAATACTTAAAGCCAGAACGTTATGACATAGTTTCGTGTGGCAGGGTTGGGAGGAGGTGCGGCTGGTGCTGCACGGCCCGCGTGTCAACTCGGTCACCATCTCCTTGCGAGGCCGGTGAGTTCTGCCACTTACTCTCCTCCACATACTCATTTCTTCATCATTCCAACGTCGAATAACAATTCTAAGTTGTAATTGATAATTTGAATAACTTGTTATTACGAGTAATAATAAGTTGTTATTATTATGTAGTTTGAATTTCCATTCTAGAAATTCCGTTTCACGGACAAGGTATACAGCATGACAATTTTCGCAATGCTTCATTTTGAAGATCAATTTTTTTCGGGTAAGGTGAAAATTTTGAGGTCAACGAAATGCTTGAATTTAAAAAAACATTTTTTTGGGTGTGATGAAAACATAATTTTCGTAGTGTTAAAATTCACGATTTTAAATTTCGCAAGCGAATTACAAAATTTCTCGCGTAATAAGTCATCCATTGAAACATTACTCTGCCCCTTCAAAATCTCGTGGTTATCTCGTTGAAACGAAAGATTAAATAACTTCATCGCATGAATAAGCTAAATGATGAACTTTCAGTTAGTTAGAATGAATCATTTGCTGAATAATGGTGATTTGTTAAAAGAGTCATGGACGACTGATACCAAATGATTTTTAGTCACAATAATTCATCCAATTTTGACGAGTGATGAGGATTCTTTGTTTGAAAAGAGGCATTAATGTTTATTTAATTAAAAGGAATCATCGAAGTCTTTAAATGCAATTCATCCGCTCAAAAGTCATTGAAGCCTACTGTACTTTTTTCATGTAAACTTAAATTGCCATAAAAATGGCTTGTGTTCTCACTATAAAACTGGTTGTTTGATCGCAATTAATCTCAGTTAAGAATCCTGATCTCTTCACATTTATAATGCCGAAAATCAAGCTCAGGTGCAAGTTATAGGTATTTTAATTACAACAAGTCTGATATTTATGGCTTTACTGTGCAGAGAATTGGCGCTTGAAATGGTGGACTCCAGCGGGATTGTGGCCCCGGGAGCAAAACTGTACCGGTCGCCGGAAGCCGAGCCGGTACCGCTACTTGTGCGCTCCGCGTGCCACTACAGCCTCTACAGCGGCACTGTCAGGACTGGGTCCCTCTCTACGTGCCACCCTCTCGGTCCTGTGAGTCCTGGAGCCAAGGGGGTCGATCTAAAAATGCCCCTAGAATATTATGTGTCGATCTGAAAATGTCCCCAAAATATTATGGTTCGATCTAAAAATGTCCCCAAAATATAATGGTTCGATCTAAAAATGTCCCCAAAATATTACCATACCAGACGCTGTCGATCTAAAAATGTCTCGCCATACCAGACGCTGTTGATCTAAAAATGTCTCGAAAATATTATGTGTCGATTAAAAATATTCCCTAAGTGTTATGACCTCCTCAGAAGTTTTGCAATCCCTGGACATATCACGACCACGACCACACGCTTTCGGTCCTGTGAGTCGTGGAGGCCTGGCGTCGATCTAAAAATGCCCCTAAAATATTATGTGTCGATCTCAAAGTCTCCTCAAAATATCATAAACTCATCAGAAGTTTTGAAATCCCTGTACAATTCCCGTCCACGATGCTACACTTTTGGTCCTGTGAGTAATGGGGCTTTGCATTTGGCCTTGAGAAATTCCAAAATATTTGGGAACCTCTAAGCCTTGAAGTCCGTGTACATTTCACGAGCACTGCGCTATGAAAGCAGGAATTCATCGAAAGTTAAAATTTTCAACAGTTGGCTGCTGTTGATGCCAATGATAACGTGGCGAAGAATCTGATTTTGTTATATTGGAAAATATCGAACGGCAAAAATAGAGTCGAGGTAACTAAAAAATATAAGCTGTCGCAGAATTTTCTCTCAGCAGCAACGATAGACAGACATTAGAAAGATGCGTGTGTAATATTTAAATAATAACATATAATGAATTTTTGGCTAAATAGAAAAATTCATTTCTTACCATTCGCAAATGTTTAAGTCGAGTTGGTAAGCCAATTCACCTACAAAAGGCTTACATCTTCAGAATGCCTTAGCATCTCTTAATAATAGTGGTCTTTGGTACGATGATCATTTTGTATTTTGCTCTGTGTAATACAGAGCTTGACCGCCTCAGAATTTCTCATATTATCTGCAGTCGAACTTTCGCGTATCACTGGTATACAAGTTGCATGAGACAAATTAAAATGTTACTCTTTATTAAAATATTCCAGAATATCTTAGATATGTCAGTCGCAGTTTGCCAATTATATAGGTAAAGGAACTTAATGTATTTTTACAATCGAAACACTGAAATTAAAAACGAAACTGTTCCAGCATGCTGTTCTTTTGGTGGACGGAGAACTGATCGACATCGTGCCCCGACAAGCGATCGAGCAATCGAAAACACCATCACTACGACCACCATCATTGTTCCAGCAACCGACATCACCGACACTACCACAACAACACTCAACACCCCTACAATCACCACAAATATTTCAGTCGCACCAACTCCCTTCACCACCGCACGAAACACCATCAACACCATACCAACCGCTATCCCAAACACAAACTCCATCAACACCACAATCACCAACATCATATCAACCGCTGTCATCTCAACTACGGGGCCCAGACCTAAATGGAGTTAGTTTTCATCAAAACTATCTCTCAATTGGCCAAAACAGCCATGTTCCTCTTGAGCTCTACGACAGACACGGCACCTCTGACGTGATGGACTTGAGCGCTGTGTCACGTGAGCCGTTCACGTTCGTGGGAGAAGAAATGACTTTCTCAGGCATTGATGAAAACGGGCCTAACAAAATCAAAGAGGAAATAGCTCGTTTCGAATCCAGGCCAAGTGAAGCTACGCAAGACGCGTCTTCTGAGGGGAGAGTTAGCGAAGTGTCTGCTGCTCAGCCAGAAGATCCTGAGCACTTCAGCTTCACTTGGGCAGGCCATTTGGCTAAAAGTATTACCAAGACAGGTGAGGTTTTGAGCGTTTTTCGTTCTCTGTGCAATGCAAATGAGTTACGGAGACAAGTGGGATTTTCACACTCCCTACCTGGCAAATGTTTCAAATACCAATGAGGCTTTTTTCCCCTTGCACTTCAAGGCAAATGTGTTATAAAGACAACTGAGGCTTTCATTCTTCCTACGAGGCAAATATGTAACAAAAAATAGTGAGGTTTTTATTCTCCCTTCAACATGAAGACAGGTGCTGCTTTTATGTTCCCTTCAACGTCAAAGCAAGTTAGTCTTTCATTTTCTCTCCATTGTAATTGTGCAACAAAGATAGATGAGGTCTTGTAGAAGAATCTGAATGTGTTTCACACACAGACGGAGAGATTTTATTAACGCCACTCTGCGAACGGATAACAAAATCAGGACCCTTAGTCTTTTTTAATTTATGGACTAGTTAAATTGCGTAGCTGAATGTGCGCAAAAGTTCAAGTGTCTGTAGAGAAGTGGGTTTATGTTAGCAGGCTTGCATTCGTATATTACTAATTTAAGGGTTTCGCTAAGACTCCTCCCGAAATACTAGATTACGTACCTTATTTGAACTGTGACCATAGACAGAACATTTTTCCAGATGCATTCAATCCTAATTTATCATACCAATCATTTACTTTACTCAGTTTATATTTCTGAAATTACCAGAGTGCTGCATGCAATAAAGTGCCTCTCATCTTCCGTTACAGTTGCTGACGAAGACGAAGACGACGGGTTTTCGGTCCAGCCAAGAGACCTTGTTCGTGTGAGTGGTTGAGGAATTTGTAATTACCCTACCAAAAATTAGAAAAGTTGGAAGTTACATTTATAAAAGATTTATTGATTCAATGTTTAACTGGAAACATTTATTTGTGTGGATAGTACAGTACAGGCTCCATTTCCAATGCAAAAATGTTTTAGGGAGCGAAGAGAAAGGATCATTTTGTATGAATTAAGGAAACGGGGAATCTATGCACAAAGTGTGTTTCCCCACAAAATACCTTTCGCGTGGCCACAGAAAGTTAGAAAGGAAGAGGAAGAAAAGACAAAAAAGAGGTGGCAAAAAATGTTATGAAAGCTGAATGAAGCAAAGTGACCATGTAAGACAGAAGTACCGGAGGCCAATCATAAGCTGAGGTAACATTACAGAGTCTCCTCTGGCGGCCCCATAGCGTTCGTAAGAAAAGCAAACTAAACTAATTTAAGCCTATAGCCGATCCTATGCCACATGAATGGTAAATTGCTTTTACGTTCAGCTGCAACTTTAACCATCGAAATTTACAACTGGAGAATCCCATTTCATTAAAATTCAAATAAATTTATAGCTCTATTCTAGAATTGCGTGGTGCTTCCAATAAAATTTTTCGATGTTAGGAAAGAGTAAACGGTGAACTACTTTGCTCTTATCTGTTCTGTTTTAAGCCTTTGTTAATGACTAAGTATCACCTAGAATTATACTTACTATTTAATTGCATGACGTTAGAATTAACTTGCTGATTTGGTGGCTTGTAGACAAATTACGATCAATTTCCAGAGAATGCGTCACTACCAGTGTCGTCTTTCACTGACCAAATCTCGTGGAACGGGACTTGCAAAAAAGCAAACAAACATCTAACATTTATTAGGGATCACAATGGACGCCACTCATAAAATAGTCGATTATTCTTACCTCATGTATGAATTCGCTGTTTTAAGTTGTCTTAGCAATCTTAGTATACATTTTTCGCTGATTGAAATAAGATAATGATTCTTGTTTTACCTTTCCAGACTTCGAGTGCTGAAAATGCCGGTAATAACTACCGGCGTCCCCAAAAATACTTTGGGAAAAGCCGAAAGCGAAGATCCATTGCCTCAGAACCTTCGCATTCAACCAGGCCTGAAACTCAAGGGTTAAATTCTTTAAGCACGGCCGCCAAGCATTCTACGAGCAAAAGATACTACTCGCAATTCCGGAAATCAAAACTAACTCTAGAAGTGGCCCTCTTCTTAGACGCTGTTTTGTTAGACAACCTTTTCTCATTTTATACAGAAGATCAGCTCATCAACCTCATCCTGAGTCTAATGAACAATGTGAGTTTAGGGTATAGATAACATGGGTGCAGAATCAAAACAAATGAACAATGTGAGTTTAGGGTCTAGATAACATGGGTGAAGAATCACAACAAATGAACAATGTGAGTTTAGGGTCTAGATAACATGGGTGCAGAATCAAAACAAATGAACAATGTGAGTTTAGGGTCTAGATAACATGGATGAAGAATCATAACAAATGAACAATGTGAGTTTAATGTCTAGATAACATGGGTGAAGAATCATAACATAAGGTCTAATGCCTTTGGGGACTGAAGGAAGTGTTGATCATAGAGGGAGTTGAACGGAAGTGCTCGATGCTTTTAAGGCTAAAATTATCTTGATGTTGATTTTTAGGGTCTGACGCCTCTAACGGCGGAGACACTGAGGGTGTTTATCCTGAGTACCCTATGCTTGCAACTGGGGGTTAAACGTCTATGGATGTTTGAAGCTATACCATGTTAACTTTTAACTAAACTTACCATGCAAACTTTTAAATTAACTCACCATGTTAACTTTTAGCTTAAGTTACCATGTTAACTTTAAACTTAACTCACAATGTAAACTTTTAACTTGAAGTACCTTGAAAAATTTTTGAAGTTTTTGTAGAAAAATGTTAGCATGAAAGAACCTAGCGTGTTTCTCATTCAACAATTCAAATTCCTCTCAGTTATGCAGCAGTTTTTTCGATTAAAAGGGTATCACTCAATATGAAATGAAAGAAGTGATTTTTCATCAGCACTCAAAGTATCACTGTTATTGACCTCCAGTGTATCAACCCAATTTGGATCTGTCTTGTTTTGTATTTAAATATTGGTATCAGTTGCTCATTTGAAATAAACTTTGCGAGTTCTGCCAACACTGCATGAAAGTCCTCTCTATACTCTGACGATCTCGATGCACTGAATAGTTTCCTGTTCCTGAGAAATAACAACAATGCGAATTTTGATTTGATCATCATATCGACCCCACGCCAGTCAAACTGATGTAAACTTTACCCAAAGAAACCTTAGGATAATGCATGTCGAGCATCTTCGACTCAGTACATACAGATTTCCTGAACAAATCTAATTGCATCACCAAACAACAGCTGATCGCCACGAATACACTTTCCCAAAATAAGTCTACGGATCTCACTATGTAGATTTCATTACACGCCTCAGAACATCACGCGCTCGAAACGCAGAACAGCAAACGTAATTTTGCCGATAAATTCTCTTATAAGCAAAAATAAATGATCGCTGACAGTACACTGGCAAACAAGAAGTTTGAAACAACCTCTTGTTGAAAAACGTTAAGCGTCATTTGAATTACTTTGTTTTTGGCGGCTATTTTGATATCTTTCTCTTTTTAAACCAGATAATGTAGTAATATTCTCATTCTGAATGCCTCCCGAGCGCAGGCGCAGTCGTTCTTCCACCAAGAGAGCCTGGGCCGCCAGCTGGACCTGTCCATCACCCAGCTCTACCTGCTCAGGACTCAGCCCACCGACCTGCCCACTCACGACGGCGACAGGCTCAAGTTACTTGAGTCTTTCTGCGCGTTAGTTCACTCGCACAACACGAGAACGCATCCGCATGACACAAGAACACATCCGCATGACACAAGAACACATCCGCATGACACAAGAACACATCCGCATGACACAAGAACACATCCGCATGACACATTTGGACAACACAATAACACATTCAAACAACACAAGAACACATTCAAACAACACAAGAACATTTTCGAACAACACAAGAACATATTCGCACAACACAAAAAAACATTCTCACAACACCTATCGAAAGCATGTAGCCATAGCTCTAACATTCTTGATGCATGATATTTCGTGGCATAAATGCCTAACATGCTGACCAATATTTTTAGCACCATGAAGTTTTAAATGAAAGGAGTGACCGCTGGTTAAGAAAACATTCCGTCAATTTCGAGACATGAAAAATTATTAAAAACCTAATGTTTCGGTGATATCTGTGCAAAATGGCATTGATAATTCTGATATTTTTGCGTGATGTGCAGGTACCAGAAAGTACGAGCACACCCCAGCGACAGCAGCCCGCTCAACTGGGACCTAGCAGTGTACCTCTCTGGGTCAGCTGATACCTCCAAATCTAACTTTTTCGCCGTAGCATCTATAATTTTAGCCGCCCTATACAAAAGCAATACTTGGACCGTTAAAGTCATAGGGACATTGACGGAAAAGTTGGACTGGGCTAATGTACAAATGTTGTTTTTTCTAAATCATATTCCTCGGGGAGAACTTTACTATGCCCTGGTAGTACGAAAAAAATATTTAAATGAGATGGAATTACTATTGCTGGCATTTGAATGCCGATTGAAGCCGATTAATGCTTGGATTTATCGAAATATCGTGGTGAAATTAGTTTATAAACGTTCGGGTATTTATGCATACCTGTCATATAAATGAATGCATCAACATCTCTATGGTAGTATATAGTAAATGAAGCTGCAATATCTCTATAGGAATGTTGTTAATTATTGCGTTTAAGCTCTCCATTTATTTTATTTAATTCTCATGCACTGGAAGTTAGTACCCAACACAAGGTTGAATCAATTGTAGTTTTTCTTGCAGTGGACTTTTGAAGCCCACACAGTGAAAACCAGCTGTTCACAAATTTACGACAGACATTCGCTCGAGGTTGTTGAGGCATAGATTCGAATACTTAGGAAGCAGCATCTACTGGTAGGTTTGGTTTGAGACTTAGGGTTAATTTAAATCTGATACCGTGCACTAAGAATGTTGTTTTGAAAATTATATAGGACACGAAATCGGTGTCGATTAGATACCCTCTAGGTTTCATTTATTCTCGGAAGATTTTTTAAAAAGCTTCGTGGAAATAATTCATCAGATGATAGAAGTGATCAACGCCAAGAGTGACCTTAAAATCAGTGTCTCTTTTTAATACGAGCACTGTAAAAACCCCCAGGTTTCTGTAATTTAATCGTATTATTTCCACCTCAGTTCACAGGCCAGAACAAAAATCCGAAAAAAAATTTGAATGCAGTTTCGTGCCAATGCGAAATGACTTGGCATGCAGTTTTCCGGTTTTTAAATCTTCCCTGAAATTTACTCTTTTTTTGAATTCTATTTCCAAGCTTCAATTCATTTATGATTCACATTTAATTTCATTTTAAGCTCACTCTCCACTTCATTTTCCTCTAATCTGCACCCCGTGATATATTCCTCCTTTTTGAAGTCTATTTTCACACTTCACCTTATTTAAGATTCACGTTTCATTTCATTTTAAGCTCACCCTACACGTCATTTTCCTACAATTTCAATCCCCTGAAGCCCATTTTCATGCTTCACCTCATTTAAAATTCACGTTTCTTTTCATTTTAACTTCACTCTTTCTTCCATTTTAAGCTCATTTTTCACTTCATTGTAAGCTCACCCATCACTTCATTTTATGCTCATTTTCAATTTATTTTAAGCTCACTCTTCACTTCATGTTAAGCTCAGTCGTCACTTCATTTTAAGCTCACTCCTCACTTCATTTTAAGCTCACTCTTCACTTCATTTTAAGCTCACTCCTCACTTCATTTTCCTCTAACCTCCATCTCACGTTGCCCCTCAGACTGGACCTGATCACACGGCTGGACAACGGCGGTGTGAGCGACGTGACGATGGGCCTCACTTACACAGGAGGCGTGTGCGACCTGCAGCGGTCTTGCATCATCTCGGAGTTCAGCACAACCAACGTCTACGGCCGACCCTTCCCCTCGGCAGGGGCTCTCACTTCCCTCATTCTTACGCACGAAATCGGACACAGGTGAAGCAATAAAGCGTATGCGCTGTAATCACACTGAACCCGGTCTTTTGTTCAATGCGACGTATTTTGCAATAGTTCAGACTAGACCGTTCAGCTCTAATGCGAGAGCATGAACGAATGAATGGAAGGGATTATACTCATCAAACTATAATGGGTTTATGATATTATTTAAGTTCAATTAGTCTAAAACATGAACCCAATGATGAGCTTATTGGATATATTTAATGTGTCTATTGCTCAGTCGAAGGTGCTGTGGTACCCTGAGTGTAACATTGGTGACGACGCATGATTTTTTTTTCATAAGGGGATCGTCTAATTTTTTTCGTGATGAATGAGTTTAAAGAATTTCTCCCAATGTGGCAATCAGTGCATTGATCGACGAAATTTTGGCAAATAAACTTTCACTAGGAGCTGTACGTTTCAGTCTAACTCATAGCATACCTACTCCGATTATTTGGGATGATTTTGTATTCAAAGCTATGCATTGAGAATTACGATGAAAAGAAATTTTGCATTAACAATTTGCATGAATATTACATAGATTCAGTTGGCTCCCACAGAAGTTAGGCGAATTTATATATGAAGGATCTGAATGAACTGTAAAGTTGTGAAAGTAAACTTAACACGCTAAAGACACACCCCGTGAAACTCACGTGAGGCACACATGGTGAGACACACACGTGAAACACATGTGAGACTCACCTCGTGATATATACGGGAGACACCCCTCGTTAAACTAACGTGAGACACACATGGTACGGCACACCCCGTAAGACACACGTGAGACGTACCTGTGCCCCACAGCCTGGGCCTGCGCCACGACGGCTCCAACAACACCTGCACCGGCCAGAACAACATCATGGCCGCCGGTCGAGGCCCCAGAGGAGGCACAACGTGGAGTCGATGCAGCAGAGAGGCCTTCGCTGAGCAGAAGTGAGGCCTGATGGGAGGTCGGACTATTGGTTGGCCGGGTGGTGGCGGATCGGAGGATTGGTTGGTCTAGTGGTGACTAATATCGTTTAGCTTTTGGTTTTTCGGGTGGTGGCGGATCGGAATATTGGCTAAAATGGAGACAGGTTTGGAGAGCAGGTAGGTCGAAGCAATGGCAAGGCAAGGTATAGAGGCAGATCGGGTTGTGATAGAACGGAATGATGGCTAGTAGGGATGGCTGCAGGTCGATCGGGTGCCAGGTAGAGGGTCGCAGCAAATTCCGTGGTGATGATTCAGAATGATGGCAAATTGGAGTAGACAGGTTGCGTGGTGGCAGGGTGTGATGGAACGATGACAACCGCATCAAAATGTAGCAAAAGGGACAGAGGCAACTTCAAACTCTGGTACTCCTCTTGCTTTACCATTCTCCACCTTTGATAACCACAACATGAAGCGCATTTCAATGTGTGGGCCTGGCAACACACGTCTCCGTTTCTCAGCTCTATTTCAAGCGCGTTTTATTTTTTATTTTTAGGTGCTAGTCCTCCTGCGTTCCAAACACAAAATTTGTAAGGACGTGCTCTGTCCACGACTGCCCATCAATATCTACTCTCGTTTTCACCTTGAATGGTGACATTCAAAATCATGGCTTACAACCAAATTTTAGATATAAATTCTTTTTTCACATGCAGAAAATTTTTAGAATCAGAGGGTCAGCGTAACACGATTTTACTACACGATTGGGTGTAACATTAACAAAGTATTCAACTAAGAGAAAAACTCATAAGCTCACGAAAATTAAACCTATATATGATCGGTAAGTTCTGAATGTATGTTTGATTTTTTTGAGTGGAGCATTCACAACAGTGTTCCTGTTATTCAATGTTATAGTCAGCCCTCTTTTGCCTAAACAATATTGCACCTGAATTTTCACGCCCTGAAAAAACGTGCCCAGTACGATTGTTACTGTATTCTCCAACCTTGAATTAACGAGCCAATTATTATTGTTATTGCATTCTCACGCCCCGAATTAGAGTGCCACTTATTCTTGTTATTGCATTCTTATACCCTAAATTAACGTGTCACTCGTAATTGTAATTACATTCGAACAATAAACCTGCCCCGTACGATGGTTACTGTATTCTCCCTCTCTGAATTAGCGGCCGCTGCTTATGGGACTCCGGTAAGGCATCCGTGTGGGACGAGGCGGGACGAGGGCTGTTGCCGGGACAACGCTTCGACGCTGTGTCCCAGTGCCAGCTCTTCTTCCGGGACCACGACGCCACCTTGACCTGGCCGTCTAACCTCAAGGTTTGAGAGTCGAGGATACTTAGACGGTGGAATGGAGTCAAGGATGTACTGTATATACCGTGTGGTGTATTTAAGAGTCAAGAATGTATATACATACATAGTGTAGTGCATTTAAGAGTCTAGGATGCTTATACGGTGCAATGGAGTCAAGGATGTACTGTACATGCCGTGTGGTGTATTTAAGAGTCAAGGATGTAGATACATAGTGTGGTGCATTTAAGAGTCTAGGATGCTTATACGGTGCAATGGAGTCAGGGATGTACTGTATATGCCGTGTGGTGTATTTAAGAGTCAAGGATGTATATACATAGTGTAGTGCATTTAAGAGTCTAGGATACTTATACAGTGCAATAGATTTAAGACTCAAGTATATTTATACGGTGCTGTGTATTTAAGAGTCATGGATGCATATACGGTCCAATGGGTTTAAGAGTCAAGGATTCATTAACACAACTACACAGTATTGTTTTAAGAGTCAAGGATACACATATAGTGCATTTTATTCCAGACAAAGAAGCATGTACAACGTGTTGTGCTTACGATTCAAAGGTACAAACACAGTGTATTGAATTTAAGAGTAAAAGATGCAAGTACAGTGTATTGCATTTACGATTCCAGGATTCATATACAGTGTATTTTACTTTAGGACGCATGAAAAGAAACATGCACAGAGTGTTGTTTTTAAAGGGCACAAATATCTGGATACATATACAGTGTATTGTATTTTAGAGTCAAGAATACATACACAGAGTATTAATGCCTATTTTCATTTTCATGAGTGATGACGTCTTTCTTCCACGCAGCGGTGCTAAACTAAAATCTTAGGATTCGCAAGTTTTGCAGAAAATTTTTTACTCGAATGAACAATTTTTTCGATGATTTTTCAAAATAGTCTAGGATTTCTACCTTTGTGTTTTATATACAGTATTTTCTATTCTATGATCAATTTTTCGAACTTATTTTCGGTCTCTACTATTGTGTTTAAAATGTAGTGTTTTCTGTGTCATGATTACTTTTCTAAATGTTATTTTAGACACCAACCAGAACTTCCTTGTGAACAAAACTGTCCTTACTGAATACGGTTGAAGTCTACTAACAGTGAGCGATTTAATTTTGTATCCAGCCATAGAACATACATTTCTGATCTGTGAACTTGGGTAAAAACTTAGATTTTTGGGGGTTACCTACTAGATTGATCATCCCAAAACGTCTACCCGAAGATTAGTATTCCTCTAATTCTCGTTCGAACATTCATCATAATGTACAGGGTACGGCAGTCAATCCTGCATTTTTGAGAAGGCTGTGAAAGCCTAAAAATGCAGGATTGACTCCTGCGCCCTGTACGGAGCATACCAATGTGCGGCTGTTATTTTGCCAAGAAATTTTACTCTTAAATGAGGTACTTCTCTTAACTACAAGTTCTTCGGGTATCAAATTTCGTGTGCAGAAATTGACCACTCTTACGTTTATGACCCATTGCATATCAAAGTAATTGCCTAACATGGTACCCATGCAATTTCCCATCATGAAATCAAGGCAATTGAACAACATGATATCCAGGCAATCGCACAACATGATACCAAGATAATCGTACAACATGCTATCAAAGCCATCGCACAACATGATATCAAGGAAATTTCACAACATGCGATCAAGGCAATATCACAAACTAAAATAAAGGCAACATCACATCCTAATTTTGAGAAAGTATTACGATCTAAAACGAGGCCATATCACAAGACAATATCAAAGCAGTGACACGACATAATATCACGGCAATTGCACGACAAAGCACAAAGTATTACGCAAGTAACGTGTGGCGTGTCCGGAAGTGCAGAAGCTGTGCAACAGCGTGCAGTGCAGCAGCCCTCACCGCCTTACGTCGTACCTGGCCGGCCCAGCGCTGGAGGGCACCTACTGTGGAGGGGCCAGCGTGAGTTTATTCTTGAATGCAATTCTCTCTGCGGCTTAGAGAAGAGCCATGTTTAAGAGCCAGTAAGGCTGATAATTGATCGGTGAAATAAGGCTTTATTTTGCCAACGCACAATTTCTGTCGGGAGTTTACTCTTGAATGCAATTTTCTCTGCGATTTAGAGATGTGAGCCATGTGTAAAAGCTGATAATTGATCGGTAAAATAAGGTTTTATTTTGCCAACACACAATTTCTGTTGTGAGTTTATTATTGAATGCAGTTTTCTGTGCGACGCAGAGGAGACCCATGAGTAAGGCGGAATATAATTGGTCACGGAGTTGAGGCTTTATTTCGCTTAGCACGAGTTCTGTCGTGAGTTTTTTTGTTGAATACAGTTTTGTCTCAGGCTTAGAGGAGAGCCTTGTGTGAAGTTGATAATTGATCAGTGAAATAAGCTTTATTCAGCTTAAACACACCTTGGATTTAGAAGTCGAGGATGTACTGTATGTGCAGGGCAGAGTATTTAAGAGTTAAGGATACATGAACAGTGTATGGTATTTAAGAGTCGAAGATACATGTTCGGTGCGTTGTACTCTTGATTCGAAGATACAAGTATAGTATACTGTATTTAAGAGTCATGGATGAATATGCAGTGCGTTTTATTTTAAGATTTAAGGGTGCATGTGCAGTGTATTTTACCTGAGGACACAAATACGAACATTCATATACAGTGTATTTTACCTAAGGACACAAATACGAGCATCCATTACAGTGTATTTTACTTAAAGATACAAATACGAGCATCCATTACAGTGTATTTTACTTAAGGACAGAAGTACAAGGATTCGTGTTCAGTGTTTTGTTCTGTCGTAAGTTTACTGTTGAATTTCATTTTCCAAGCAATTTAAAGGAGTCATGAGTAACTAATCAGTGAAATAAGGCTTCTTTTCGCCCAAACATGAATTCCGTATAAGAGAGAACATAAACGCAAGGAAGGAAAGCCACATCTCTCCCACTGAGAAGTGCATTTTCTTACTTTCTTATCTGCCTATGCATAAAATACTTACCATTGTGATTTAACATTATTCTATTTACATATACTGGACTAAACTTAAGAATCGAAACACTCTTTGAATACTGGACACTATTGTTCAATAGTTATTTGTTCTCTTAGACATACTGTAGTCTTTTAAAGATTGACCATGAAGTTGAACAATAGCTGAATAGATGAGTTGAACAATACATTCATGTAAATTTTGTTAGAGGAAGTACAAAATTCTGAGTCAATTTTTCGATTTGGGTTCACATTTGGAAGCAGAAAGTAGCTGAAAAAGTTATCCTGCTACTCACCACAAGGGACATTCCGATTTTTCCATTTACTAAGTGTTTAGTGGAACTAAGAAACCCAATACAGCAATACTACCTATGCCAGCCTCCATTGGTTGATGTTACTCCTGGGTATTTCTCTTTTAAAGACCGGTTTCGTTGTTTTTTTTAAGCAAATAGTTAATACCAAAGCACACTGAACTGAAGAGTCTGTAATTATTTAGCTGACAAATGAAGGTAACGAGGGTTATTGTGTTCATAGGAGCTGAAAATGAAGCAAAATTTCTGCGACTCGTTTTGAAGAAGGAAGTATTTGCCGGTTATTTTATCACAACAGTCACGGAAAAAACTGCTTATTTGCAATCTGAAAACAAAAGTATGGGCAGGATTCTGCATACTGAAGTGCGTGATACAAGGGACAGAAATGCCTAATGCATGAACTCAAAAAAATGATTTTAATAATTTGACATGACGTAATAAAAAGGACAGTTAGAAACGATTGAAATTTAATTCTAGCTGGCGTAAAATAATACCAAGATCATTAGCAAAGACAAAGGGTCGTCGTAGATTTCGTATTGGTTCCTGTTATACTGTGGCCATTATCTTGAGATGTTGATAGAAAAAGTGTTTCGTTCACCCACAGCAAGCAAGGTGATCAATTTCAAATTACGCCAAAACGTCATGAATGCGGTTTTTGGCTGATTGCTGTTCGATTAAAATAATTCTCCTCGAAATAAAATCGGGAAAGGAGCTATTTCATCTCGAAGCTCTCGAAGTAAAAAAAAACTTTCCAATGTAAATTTCGTGGTTGCAGTGGTGCCGAGGGGGGAAGTGCATACCGTGGACTGACAAGGACCGCGTCAACGTGACAGTGGGGGGCCTGGGGCAGTGGGAGGAGGGCCCCTGCACCTCTGCGTGCCTCGCGGGGGGCACGGGCTGGCGGGAGAGCAGGCGGCCCTGCAGCAACCCTGCGCCTCAAAACAGTGACAAAGGCTGCATCACCACCTCTTACAAGACAGACTTCTGTGATGACAAGCAGGTATGTGTTGTACTTGCGGCTTATTGATGTGATGACAAGCTGGGATGTATTGTACTTGCGGCTCACGAATGTGGTGACAAGCAGGTATGTATTGTACTTGCGGCTCCCTGACGTGATAACAAGCAGGAGTGCGTTGTACTTGCAGCTCACTGATGTGATTGCAAGCCGGTATGTGTTGTACATAGTGTGTCTTAAAAATACGATGACAAGCAGGTAAGTATTGTGTCTGTGGCTTCCTGAGGTGATGACAATCAGGTGTCTTTCTCACCATATAGCGCACAGATATATTTCACTGACTTGTGGAGACATATCGCAGTGTCTAGAGAATTTCTCACTTGGAAATTAGGACGCTTTTATTTTAGGAACTCTCATAAAGTAACTGGTAAGGGTAACTGGTAAATGTAATTGATAAGGGTAACATAACTGATAGCGGTAACTGGTAAGGGTAACTGGTAAATGTAAATGATAAGGGTAACATAACTGATAACGGAAACTGGTTAGGGTAACTGGTAAACGTAAATGATAAGGGTAACATATCTGATAACGGTATCTGGTAAGGGTAACTGGTAAATATAATTGATAAGGGTAACATAACTGATAACGGTATCTGGTAAGGGTTCCTGGTAAATATAATTGATAAGGGTAACATAACTGATAACGGTATCTGGTAAGGGTTCCTGGTAAATATAATTGATAAGGGTAACATAACTGATAACGGTATCTGGTAAGGGTAACTGGTAAATATAATTGATAAGGGTAACATAACTGATAACGGTATCTGGTAAGGGTAAATGGTAAATGTAAATAATAAGGGTAACATAACTGATAACGGTAACTGGCAAGGGTAACTAGTAAATGTAAATGATAAGGGTAACATAACTGATAACGGTATCTGGTAAGGGTAAAATTGAGAAAAATTTTCGATCTCATGGTGACGCTCCAATTTGTACACTTGATAGAATAGGGCTTGCTGGATCCTTCGACCTGCTTCTCGTGTTGTTTGCATTCATTCCACCCGCGTTTTTAACTATAGTGGATTACCATTAAATTTTCGGAGATCTATTTTTTTCATATAATGTCATTTCGTACATTCAGACTGAAATAGACGGATTGATTGTTCCAAACTTCCAGCTTTGTTTGGAAAAAAATTCTTTACCACTATCTTATTTTCTGAATTGGGTCTTTGAATTGAAAATAAAACTATCTGTTTGGCATCTATATTCAANAATTTAACTCTTTACTTCTAAGCACATTTTCAAATTGTCACGTTCTGGGTTCTTAATACCTTCACTGACACGGCAGCGAATTTTACTTCCTCAAAAATTACATCGATTAGACGCACCACATTGCATCCACTCCTGTGAGTAAAATGCATTCGATCTCATCATGCTAAATGCATTTACGCCAGTGAGCGAAATATATTCCCCACAATAAGCAAAATGAATTCACTCCCAAAGTAAGACATACTAATTCCAGTGAGTAAAATGCATTCACTCCAGTAAGAAATATGTATTCACTCTTGTGAGTAGAATGTATTCACTCCATTGAGTAAAATGCATTCACTAAAATGCATTGAGTAAAATGCATTCAGTTTAAAAATGTGTGCCCTCCAGTGAGCAAAATGTTTTACCTCAGTGAGGAAAATATACTCACTCGAATGAGCAAAATGTATTACCTCCAGTGAGAAAAATGTATTCGCTCCTGTGAGTAAAATGTATCCACCCCAATGAGCAAAGTGTGTTTACTTGAGTGAGCAAAATGTGATCAGGTGTGCGGGACCCGACGTCGGAACATGACGGTGGCGCTGGCTGAGCTGTGCGAACGTGTGGCCGAGCGATATCCTGACGCCAAGAGTGAGGGCGAGCAGCAGAAACACGATCCAAGTGAGCAAACCCGGGTAGACGTAATTATAGGATGAATATTGGTGATCGAATGCAATCCAATAGGTCACGTTCCAAGTGAGCAAAGTCGGGGTAGACGTAATTATAGGATGAATATTGGTGATCTAATGTGATCCAATAGGTGACCCTAAACGATCCAAGTGAGCAAAGCCGGGGTAGACGTAATTATAGGATGAATATTGGTGATATGATGTGATCCAATAGGTGATCATATATGTTCCAAGTGAGCAAAGCCAAGGTAGACATAATTATAGGATGAATATTGGTGATCTAATGTGATCATATAGGTGACCCTATACGTTCCAAGTAAGCAAAGCCGGGATAGAAGTAATTACAAGATTAATATAGGTGAGAATATAAAGTCGTTCATCTCTTCTTTATTGGATTAAAATTGTTTGGAATTACTATAGATGGTATATAGTATGCCTTGCAGTGGCCGAGTGTACAGGGCGCTTGCGTTCTGTGCTTCATGCACGGGTTCGAGCCCTGTACGCAGCAGTTGGCGTGAAAAACGCTGACGCGGTAAATCAGGGTCGTTGCCTGCAGTGTGGTCACTGTCCTCAAGGAATGTCACCTGGGCACTAAACGAGGGGAAAATAAGGCCTTTAAGCTCGGGCGTGACTAGGGGCCTGGGGAACCCCTATCACGCACATTCCCTGTAAGAGTATCATGTCAGTGATACTCAGCCACTCTCTACTAAAAGAGGAAAAGGCTTAGTATATATCAAGTATTTCTAAGAAACGCTATTCAAGAATAAATCAACTCTCATTACATCAGTCACTAAAATGTGGGCACGATTCAAATATTGCTACAAAGTGATAGTTCAAAAATACCAATGTGACTGTAGCGGATCCATATAACTTGCATCTTGTGTGGCCACCCGCACTCGAAACGAAGATTCAAAATCTTCATGAGTTAAAACACAGCAACCAACGTAACACTTATCAAATATTTCAATAGTGATATTCAAAACTATTCAAATATTTCAATGCAGTGATATTCAATACTATTCAAACATTTCAATAGTGTTAATCAATACTATTCAAAAACTTCAATACAGTGATTTGCAATACTATTCAAACATTTCAATAGAGATATTTGATACTATTCAATATTTCAATAAACCGATACTTCAACCACAAAACGTGACTGCAGCTGAGCCGTGGCTGGCATGCGTGCTGTACTGCCGGCTGCACTCGAACGAGTCGCAGCTGTGGACGCCGCGGTACCTGTTCCAGGACGACCCCACCGTCCCTACACACCTGCCACCTGGCGCTCCCTGCCACACCGACCCTGACGGCACCGTCTACCGCTGCTACCACAGGACTTGTGTCCCGCATGTGAGTTGTGCATGTGTTCATGTGGGTCTACCGCTGCTACCACAGGACTTGTGTCCCGCATGTGAGTTGTGCATGTGTTTGTGTGGGTCTACTGCTGCTACCACAGGACTTGTGTCCCGCATGTGAGTTGTGCATGTGTTTGTGTGGGTCTACCACTGTTACCACAGGACTTGTGTCCCGCATGTGAGTTGTGCATGTGTTCATGTGGGTCTATCGCTGCTACCACAGGACTTGTGTCCCACATTTGAGCTGTAGATAAATTAATTCATTCGTAGGGATGTCTGAGGTTGTTATCTCATTGCTTGTGCTCCACACGTGAGTTGTACTTATGTTTCTTTGAGCAATGAGTCTATCGTTGTCTTCACAGGACTTGTTTATTCGATCACACATGATTCATGAGGGCTAAACATACCCACCCGTGTTATGTGGTGTGACATGCCAGTTCATATAATTTATGCATCACGAATCTGCCTGAATTAATCTTTTATTTTATAATTTATGACAGTGCTGGCTGAGAGATTATGAATGTATTTTAGATTCAAGCCTGTGAGCCACGTATTTTTCGGTATTGCTCGCCTTTACTTGTAACACTCACATATAATAACAATTTTGGGATTAAAGTTCGAATACTTTTCAAGGCATGTTTCCATTTTCGTTGAATCATTATCCAGTTTATTCACAAAGCTGCTCACCCCAAAACCATTATGTATTTTATTCGCAAAGCTTCGGACTCCACCATCATTCTCTATGTTATTCGCAAAGCTGCTCCCCCAAAAAATTATTATCTACTTCTTCCACAAGGCAGCTCAGCATGAAACCAATATCTATTTTATTGGCAAAGCTGCTCACCCCTAAATCATTATCTATGTTATTCCCACAGCAGCTCACCCCGAAACCATTTTCTATTTTATTCACGCAGCATCTCACCCCAAAATAATTATCTATCTTTCTTTTCCAATTTCTCAATGTAACGAAATTTTTCCAGTTCATCACACGCTAAAAAACGAAGAAAATTACCTATCGTCTTCACTAAAACTCTCACTACAAAATTCGATATCACTGTCTATTTATAAAAAGCAACGTTTCGATGTACGAACATCACCATCAGGCTGAAAACTACAGAGTAAATTTTGCAGTCACAATACTAAGAAATGTAAATCAAATGCAAAAACAGAATCAGACGATATAAAACAACTAACACAGATAACATTGCAAGATAACTAGAGGCAAAGAATTTGTACAATAGAAATGCTGATCTTTAGATGACTAGCTAATATTGAACAACAGTTACATGTTCACAGCACCGGAGGCAAGTGTAAAATGAACGATCAAGCGGATGATTCAAGCTTCTAGGCTACAGTCCTATTGAATAGTTTAGAGCAAAATAATCTATAGTATTTTCATCGTGGGACGGTATAAATTTATGAATATGTAAGGCTTCTATGATTTGAATATGTTCTTTTTTAACTTCATGAAATAAAATTTTGGTATTTGAATATAGATCTTCATTCGAGGGTTTAGAACCATGTTTAACACGAAAGAGATTAAAAATAGGACCTTGGTACTTGTGTGCAGTCAATCTTTGTTTAAGGGTCATCCTAGTCATGCTCATGTAACTTCTATTAAGAGACTTACTTTCTCTTCTGTCGTATTTGAACTGATAAATCACATTGACTTTCTCTAGGTCACTGACCCTCTATCTAGAAATATTTAATTTTACTAGGAGATCACTGATTTAAGATTTTTGTTATATACACATACTTTAATAGCAGTTCCAGTATCTATAGGCTTTACAAAATTTTAACTATATTTCTGAAAATTCGTTCGTCAATTTTGCAGTTCTTGTGCATTTGATTTTCATAAAATACGAGTACAGTTACATAACGTGTATAAGGTACAAGACTCTCATCACTGCTCCAAATTTGGTTAAAAAATTTGTTGATTATCCTGTCAACCATTGTATTAGGAAAATTGTTATTTATTAGCAATCTTGTGTTTTAGTTTTAGTGTCCTAGTAAAGATGATAAGTAATTTTTTTCGTCTTTTAACGCGTGATGAATTGGAAGAATTATCTAGCTTATTCACAAAACAACGCACCCCCAAAAAGCGCTACCTTAACTTCGTGCCTCTGCATCTGGCAGACGGAGAGGTTCACGGTGGCGGTGAGCAGAGACACGGCCGGGCTGTTCGAGTACCGAGACCCGCCCTCGCTGGATGATCTCGTCATCAAGGCCGGACCTCCTGTCAACGATCCCCTTGGCGACGAAGACTATCCCGAGTTCGATTTGGATGACCTCTACTAGTGATAATGGATGACCTGCTAGTTTGCTCGAGAATCATTTGGTTGGCTTCACTTGGTTACTTAATTAAATAGGGCCCCTGCTGTTGAATTGTTTGGATGCCTTTACCTGGTTATTTTAGCGAAGAATTGCTCGTACGATCTCCAATATTCGCCTTGCTCTGGAATTGTTTAGAAGTTTGCCCTTGGTTATTTTATCCAAGAGTTGTTTGCACGACCTCTACTGATGGCCTTATTCAGATATTGTTCCAATGGTTTTTACTCAATTTTGACTTCGGAAAAACTGGTCCAAACTAAAACCTCAGCAAAATTCTAAACACTGCTTGAATGGCATCTTGTAATTGCGTAATTATCTAAGA
>JACJUY010001572.1:35513-50545 GCA_014220935.1 Platorchestia sp. MABIK
ATTGCAGTCACTGCTTATGAACGTGGTCTCAGCCAGAGAAGAACGATTTCTGCTCACTTTCTCATTGAAAAATTCCAATGACCAAGTTTAGATTTTTCCTTCGAGAATAGCTCTGGTGACCTACTCTTTGCAGCCCAATTGCTTCATCCAGACCCTGGAGCGACCTGCTGTGCATATGGGGGGCATCTGTGTGTTTGGTTAGCAACTCAAGTAACGGATTTCTGCATAATATTTTTGACCGACGTTTGAGTAACATAAATTTAAGGCCTTTGCAGTCTAGTCTAGACTTTGCAGTCCAATTGCTTCATTCAGACCCTAAAGCGACCTGCTGTGAGTGGCATCTGTGTGTATTGTTAACAACTCAAGGAACGGATTTCTGCACTATATTTTTGACCGACGTTTGAGTAACATAAATTTAGGGCATTGTTTAATAGAAAAAAAATTTATAGCGACTATAATATTTTTGAACGACGTTTCAGCAACACAAAAATGAAGCCTTGTGTAACGGAAAATAAATTTATTGCTACAACCGAGAACTGCGATTTTATTTATTTATCGCAGTTTATAAGTTAACTTTGTTTATTAGGTTCGTAGTTGAATCAGAAGATAACTGTTCTAAGAACAGACCTTCCATGAAAATTACATTTCTCACACTAAACGATAACATCAACGCTGTCGTTGCCAGAGGTGCAAATCAAACATCTCCTGTCGAACAATTACATTCGATAAGAGATAAATTCAACAATATCATTTCATCTTACACATTGCGCAGCAAATATCTTTCTGAATTTGACTTGTAGCGAAATTATCTTCTCAGCCAAATATCAAGAAGCGAAAACTTATGATACTGTTTTTGAATATTTAAGGTATGGTTAATTTTGCCTCTTTGAGAGTGAATTTTGATTATTTTTGCTAATTAACGAAACGAGTTTCTCCAGCGTATTAAACTTTGTAAAACTTCACTGACGAGATTTTTTCGACAAAAGTTGCCCTCAGCCCGAGTTCCTGAATACAATCACTGCGCTGAGAACAACCACAATTTTCTCCAGGTTACTTGGAAGTTCTGCCCCAAGTTCGCGTTCTTAAGATGTTATAACAGCGGAGTCTTCACAGAAAGAAAAGGCCTACTCATGCCAAGGGCCCGTCCTCATTTCACTGAGTTCCATCAACCGCTATTTACCTGCAACGATGCATAGTTAATATTTCTCTTTTTAAGTTGCATGCAATATAACAGCCTATTCAAAAAGTCATTTAACTGAACATGACTGTTCGGGAACTTTACTTTGGCTTTCTTTGATAAAGAGTTCTCTAATAATACTGAGTATGATCTTTATATAGTGGAATTAATCGCAGTGGAACTCTTTTTTTTATTTACATGACCTATTGAGCAACTTCAGCGGTAGAGTGGGGTGGTCACTAGCGCAGCAGAAGAGTGGGGTGGTCAGTAGCGCAGCACTAGAGTGAGGTGGTCACTAGCGCAGCACTAGAGTGGGGTGGGCACTATACTATTGTCGCTCGTCACCAATAGCCGTGACTTTTGAGGTAATTTATTTGAAGGCAATTTCGGCTAGAGGCGGTAAAAATTTATGGACTTAATTCTTTAATAATGTCTGGTGTGATCGAACTTATGTTTGTTCATTATCGAATCCAAGTTGCATTATAATCATTAAGATTTATCCTTATAACGCAGAGTGGTAAATTTTCAATGCATTATTTGACTTATCATTTTTTGCATTATTTACCAAGGTAAATAAGAATGGCTGCCAGCATGTTTTTAACCTTATTAACCTCACGATAAATGACATTGATATATTAGAGGTACACATGTAACGACCATCGTTTCGTCTCTCTTTTTAATACATTTAACTCTTATTTTTTACCATCAATCATCTACTGCGCCCGACATACCATATTTTTTAGTTTCACACCTAAAAGTTTGATGTTATAGTTAGCAGTAAATTTTTTTAATTTAGTCAAAAATTTCTCATTGAAGGTGGTGAAATGATGGGCCAATACAGTGTCCACAAAAAAGGAAATTTATGCGAGTGCAGGCATGACAGCATCAGTATACAGTCTTTAAAATTGGAAGAACGATCTGAAGGTCATGTTTTTATTTTAGGGCATTGTGACTTAAACAAGCAATAAAATTACGTTCGAAAGACTATCCAGTCCCTCTCTTCTTTTTGTGTTCTTTCAAGGATGAACAATTTTTGCCGACCTTTCTCTTACTTTCCCAATTCTTTGGAATTATTCACTAATGACTTGATCTCTTTTTGTCAAATATGGTTGAATATAGCAGTTCAAAGCTTTCAGGCTTGACTGGAGGAAGCGTAAAAGACTTTTGGACATATAATTCATGTTTTGATTCACCCACTCATTGTGTTTTCGTAGAATCAAATGACCCGTGGAGTCATCCTACGAAAACAAATTCAGTCGCCCGTGGAGATTTCTTTTTGTCATGTCAAGCTCAAAATCGGTTGTCTAGCTCGCCGATTATTGAATCCACAACGTTTTCTTACGCTTGAACGGCGCTCATAGAAGCGTTATTGCTTTTTAACTGTTGAATTGCACTGACTCTTCAATGTTCACTAGAATCTCTGTATTGCATTTAAAACACAAATAATGTGTCACTGGAGATGTAGAAGTGCATTAAAAGACGTGTATTATGGTCACTATGGCTCTAACGGTAAACTTCAATTCTAAAGTTTTATCTGAGCATCTTCAATTTCCCATTGTCCATCATCCGCAAAGTTTAATTCATTTTGAACTATAACTCCGAGTACAGAAATATTCCGTACAGGTGTAGCAGATTAACAGTTTGAAACTGTGAAAACATTTTAAGTCAAAACACAAAGTCAATGGCTGTGAAATAATGCCATATATTGTAATATTTATGAGTTATCATCCAAGTGTTAGGACAACGCCAGATGACCTTCACAGCGCCGAGGCAGGCAGCTTGGTGTTGGCTGAGCGCCAGATGACCTTCACTTCGCCGAGGCACGCAGCTTTGTGCTGGCTGAGCGCCAGATGGCCTTCACTGCGCCGAGGCAGGCAGCTTTGTGCTGGCTGAGCGCCAAATGACCTTCACTGAGCCGAGGCAAGCAGCCTGGTGTTGGCTGAGCGCCAGATGACCTTCACTGAGCCGAGGCAGGCAATGGCAAGAATTTCAGATCAAGGCGCAACATTCACTTGAGATTCCACTGAAGACGAGAACGATTTGGCACTCGGCCATCCCTGCCTGAAGACAATAAATGTAAACTACTGTACAGCTTTTACTGGCCACAACGTCTATGATGTTATTACATAAAATCTCTAACATTATTTAAAGTTTTTTAAACTTTTAAGCTTGCGCTGAAAAACAAAACTACAAATGAGACATAGTGCAAGTTTTTATGTTTATTTTCATTTATTGCGAGCATAAATAGGCGAGGTGTTTATTACTACTAAAGAAACGCTTTGATCACCGAATAAAATATAAATTGGTCGAAACAGTTTACAAAAATTTCAAAAGAAAACAAAGGAAGGTCGAAGTCGTTTGCAGTATTCACAGGAGTGACGAAACGTTTGAAAAACAGCAATTAAAGTTGAAAGAACCACTGGGCAAACTCCACATAAAAGGGCAGGGTTGAAACGCAGTTAAATTCATGAAACATATTTAATTGTTACAGAAATACACCTCACCCAGGCTTTTCCTTATTTTAAGTAACGCGTTTATTGAACACTGGCTCTACTTTTTCTACGTTTATTTTCTGTTACTATTTGGTTGAGATGATTTTTTCAGATAAACTCGGTGACGTCATAAGTGACACTACATGGGAGAAAAATATAATTTTGATAGGCTCAGTAGGAAGCGTTAGAAAAAATTCGTGAGAATTTCGACGAGACAAAATTTAAAGTGGGGGCAATGCTGGATCAGACATAAAAATATTTGTGTAGGAGGTCGGTTGCACGGTGCGTCGGCCTCCCCTACGAAAGTGAAGTCGAAAAAATGAAGAGAAAACTTGCCCAGCTACAAATCCACTCCCCCAAAAGTGACAGTGTTTGTGATTTTGTGGTGGATAGATAGGGTTACCACTCTGGAACGCTAGTTCTCAAGGCACTCTGAACGATACCAGGTACTATCAGCATACTTTTTTATTATTATTAGCATACTCATAAGTGCAGTTTGGAAATCCAACCCATTTCCCAATGGTCACTGATTTTTCAAATCACGCTGAAGAGCAGTACTGTTAAATGCATTCTTTATGGGCCTCACTTCAGTATTTTCAATTGTCTAAATGCAAGTATTTTTGTTCAAGCGAAACAGAGTTTTGACGATCAATAATGCCAGCAAGTAGATTGCAAATTAGCAAGCTGGCCAAAATAGAGAGCGCGAGATTAAAAGCTTATTCCTGGCCGCTGTTCAACCTGCGTTTGTACAGCGTCCATGTTTGGTATGCGAGACGCGCTTCAGTTATGTCGCTCTTTGAAAAAATTTTGATTGAACGCGAATGAAATTCCAGCTTGAGTTCATTTTTCAGCCCAGTAGCAGCAGCAGAAGTCTTTTTTCAGAGTTGTGAATTTTTTTTCTAGAAAAATAAAGGGAGTTGCTTCGTTGATCAGAAGAGGAAAATAAAAATATTTCGATCAAGGGACTGGTCGGGCACTTGTGAGACGTCTATAAACTCATTTTTCTGATGTAAAATGAGTTTAAAAATCACAATTGATGTGGAAAACCATGCGTTAAAACTGATATTATAAAATGTGAGTGAAAAGATTCAAAGTTTAAAATAAAAGGAATAATGTTACAAATACTTCCCATTATATGAGACAAAAATTGGAGCATTTTCTTATGCTCCATTTATACCGTCTAACCACATGCAGAGAAAGAATCGGAAAAATTGTTTGTACTTTTCTTCTTCAGGCTGAAAACAGTAACATTAATTACTATATAACTTGAGTGCTTCAGGGTTGTTACATCAACTCAGCTTATTTTTTGTTATTTTTGGTTATGTAAGTGAATGAAACAAAAATGTTGTCATGCTTGTATAAAATAGGCTCAAATTAAAATCTTTCAAGCTTAATAGCTGTAACATCCTTGCTGTATTTCAACCTAATTGTAATATTTATCTTCAATTTACTGCCTACCTTGGTTCTTCACTTATTTACCGTCCTTACCTACTTGCTATGCAACATTTCTACTTTATCTTCCTCGCTATATTTGTGTTTGACCGACTGGCTACATTTGTGTTTGAGGTACTCAGTACATTAGTGTCTGACCAACTGGCTGCAGTTGTGTTTGACCGACTGGCTACATTTGTGTTTGACCTACTCTGTACATAAGTGTCTGACCAACTGGCTGCAGTTGTGTTTGACCTACTTGGTACATTAGTGTCTGACCAACTCTGTACATTAGTGTCTGACCAACTGGCTGCAGTTGTGTTTGACCTACTCTGTACATTTGTGTCTGACCAATCGGCTTCAGTTGTGTTTGACCCAATTGCAGTGTTTGTGTCCCGAGAGAGTCGCTCGGATGTCTTATTTTGCCGAACTTCGGGGAAAGCTTCGATTGGACCGAACTTCAGAAATTTGGCGAAATTACGGCCGTATATCTTTGCACGGAGGCGTCTTCTTGATGTCGGCCCCCGGAAATTGGGGAGAATTTCCACAATGGATGAATTTGAGGGAAATTAATTCAGAAATTGGGGGAAATAACAGTTTTGCACGGAGGCGTCCTCTCAATGTCGGCCTTCAGAAATTGGGGATAAATTAAGAAATCGGGAAAAATTTCCCCCATTGGGTGAAACGGGGAAATTATTTCAGAAATTGGGGGAAGTTACGGCCGGACATCTATGTCTGGAGGCGTCCTACTGACATCGGCCCTCAGAAATTGGGGAAATTAGGAAATTGGGGATGGGGGGAATTTCTTAATTGGGGTAAACTGGGGGTAATTGCTTCAGGAAATTATGGAAATTTGAAAAATTAGAGGAAATTATGGCAGTATTTCTTTGCCCGGAGGTGTTCTCCTGATTTCGGCCCTCATTCCAGACAATTGAGTTTGTTATGAGAAAAGACGTAAGGAATTCCTATAATTGTCTTGATGTACTTATTTTGCAGACTTGTGAGCTCGTAGCAGGTCTTTGTCAGTACTTCAAAATATCTATTACTTCAAACTTATTAGAAAGATGAAAATACCAATTTCATAGTGAGTTCTAAAAAATTTCAGAAATGCTCTTTTTATGCCTGTGATCGTGTTCTTTGCCGGCCTAATTATGTTTTCTGGAAATGCTGGCAGCTGAAGACCAATTCAATTCTAAAAAAAGGGTACTGTTATGTACGGTGAAATGAATATGCCCTTAAATAATCATTAATACTTGGTACCGCAAATACCATGAATTACCCAATAGGATAAGAAGTAACGAACGTTTTTCCGAACTATCTAGGAAACAATAAATTTCCAAAGTAAGCTTTATTAGTATTGTCTTTTCTAATAAAAACAGTCAGCCAAACAATACAATGAAATTGTTACACTTACGTTTTTTAGGAAGTTTGAATTGGAGCCTGTCTTTGGGAAGCCTTTCATGGAAAGTTAAAATGAACTTTTCAGTTTGCATTCTGATGCTATTTTTAAGATTGCCGCAGCTGTTACTTCGTCTCAAGGATTACAACATCAAAATGCGGACAAAACGACTAAACACTGAAAGTAGGTTGCAAGGTAACAACATTTTTATGATGTTAGGGAAAAATCCAAAACCTGAACCATCATTCTGTTTCGAGAGTTTTGGTTCAGAAGGCATTGTTCTCAGCATGACATTTACGTGAAGAAAACAATTCTCTCACCAGCACATGCCGCAGCTTAGGTAGGTGGTTTTACTATTGTTGACGACGCCCCAATAATAACAGCTGAAATTGAGTTAGCGCTCCAGCAATCACACGCGCTTTGCTGCCCCAGTTTACCTGGCCAATTGTTTTTTGCTTCAGTTTGCTTTGCTGGCTTGGAATTGAATTGCATATTTTTTAACTTGTGATCGAAAAGTGAGTAGTTTTTAGTTGACAAGTGTCGGAGTCGCCGTTTGTAAGATCGTGACGTATATAAAATTTTCTATTGTGTTTTCTATTTAACTTAAAAATCTGGGTCATGATAAAAATTGCAGAAAATATGAGCAATAATCAAGCATTAGCTCAAATGAAGGGCTAGCCAAATTTTGCTCGTAACTTTTTATTGAGGAATTTATTCCTTTTCTTGCTAACATCATTGGCTTGTGCTAGGCCTCGTGATCTAATTAGTAGTTGAATGTTGATCTTCGAATATTGTTTTCATAGCCTGAACTGTAAAGTTATTAACATTTAAACGAACTTGACTGCTAAGTGTAGACCCAAAGTCATGCATCACACAACGAGCAATGTTAACTTTTTGATATTATTTAAATTGCAAAAATCGACCAACGTTTGTGAGTTCTGACCAGTTATAATTGCTTAATGAAGACGCAGTTAGTTCGGTTAACGTTGAGGCTATATTGAGGGGAAGAAATAACTTCATTTATCTGTCGCCACAGAGGAATACTTAGCTCTTCAATAATGGATGAAGATGAAAGCATTCGATAAAACAGAAATAATGAAAGCATTCGAGAAAACAGAAATGAATGAAAGCATTCGATAAAACAGAAATGAATGGAAGCATTCGATAAAACAGAAATAATTTAACTTTCTCGTCACTCATGTGAGGCAGGAACACCCACATGACAAACAAACCAACATACTCAAGAGTTAGGGAATAACTGCTACAGAATTTCAAACGATGAATGACAATAAAACAACAGCGCTGCAACGCACGTTTTGAATGCTAAACGTAAGATGTTATTCAGGCTGATGTACAGTATTAACTTCATTTACGATTGCCTGCACCTTACAACACTGAATATCGCATCAAAATAATTGCATAAACTTTTAATAAATATTTTTCATTTACCGTTAACATTACCACAGATAAAAATCTCTGAAGGACTTAAACAAAATTAAATAGCGCTGCTAAATATTCGTTAAGGCTCTCAAAGTGCATTTTGTGTTCGAAAGAAATTTTAAATTAATTTCTTGATTACTGCACACTTGAAATTTTTCGAGTGCTTTTTACAGGCCGCTATGTTCCTAAAAAAAATAACATTAACATTTATTTTTAACACATTCGTTCATCTCTATTCGTACCAGTCATCAGAAGTATAACATGAGATTAAGATTAAACGCACAGCATTCCAGAAAATGCTGACAAACTTTTTCGAATTTGAGACACTGGAAATTTTTAGGGGTTGACGATCTGACAACAGGCAGAAGAATGATGGAAAGATTGAAGTCGTTTGAAAGTTCGAGAAAATTCGGGTCTTTGAATATGACAAAAATAAAAAACACGACTTATGAAGGACATTTTTGAAAGACGACAGTAAAGAGAAAAGAGGACAAGTTGTTGATGGATGACAAGTTATTTTGAAAGAGAACAAGTTATTTTGAAAGAAAATAGTTTTTTTTTTAAAAAGGACGAGTTATTTTGATTGAGAACACGTTAGCTTTGAAAGAGGCCCTCAGTTAAGGTGGTTCGGAAAGCAAAACAGCCAGGCACTTTCAGCATGCACGTGAGTGTACAGCACATGCATTCTCTAACACAGGACAGTGGCTGTCTCACATACAAATGTTGCGGCAGAACGAAATGTATTTCGGTTGTATTCCAATTTCTTCCTAGTTACATCACACTTCAAAGTTTTTTAAGTGTTCCTTCCTACCTTTTTCGTTCCTAGAAAATTTTACAAATATGAACATGAATTCATTACTGTTAATGACAGCCAGCAGACGTCTAACAAGAGTTACAGCAAAACATTTAAAAAGAAAATGTATTAGATGAAAAGTTCTAGTCGATGCACGAAATGAAACGAACGACGTTAGAAACTTGGCAAGTCACTTTCGAAATGAAACGTAAGAAGTTTGAAGCAAACATACGTCGTTTTCAACGAATTGTGTGCCGTTTAAGCGAAGTGCACGGCTCTTAAAATGAAGCGTATGATACACTAAACAAATCAAATAACGTACTGAACGTAAGCAAACTGAAGCAAAACGTATCATTTGGAACGCTGAGCAGTGTGTACTTCACGAATCATTTGACGTTCAAAACAAAACGTACGAGAGACTAAACAAAACGAACGACGCGTTAAGCAAAACTTACACTGCTGTAACTGAAGAGTTATTTTGTCACATTATTTTCAATAACGTAGGAAAATAGAAAGAAGGAAAAATGTGTTTCTAAAAATCTGATAAACAGTCAGCAGGTTAAATTTTAAAAATTTTTTAATATGAAGGTCATTCTACCTAATTGGATGAAATACTGCGATAAGTATTCTAATGTATAAGAAATACGCTGAATTAGCTGAGAGCAAACAGTAAAAATACACTGAGTAAAGTTATCCAGTAAAGTTGAATGAAAAAGATCGAAAAACTTGAAGCACTCAACTGACTCGCAAAAAGTAACATACGACTAACTAAACAGGCAGTTAGTTAGTGCGCATCATTTCATATGAAACGTACAACGTCTTAAACGAAAGGCCCGATGCCAAAGGTATGTCGTTTAAAATTCTGACCGGAAAAGCACCTGCGGCCGTGGCGTTAAATGTGTGACACTGACGCAATCACCCGTCCCTCCTCACTGACGCGACAAGTCTTCCCTAATACAAGTCCTCACCAACACGACAAGTCTTCACCAACACGACAAGTCTTCACCAACACAAGTCTTCACCAAAACGACAAGTCTTCATTAACACGACAAGTCTCTACTAACACGACAAGTCTCCACTAACACAAGTTTTCAGTAACACGAGAAGTTTTCACCAACGCTAGATTTCTTCACTAACACGACAAATCTTCACCAACACAAGTCTTCACTAACACAAGTTTTAACCAACAAGACACGTTTTCACTAACACGACAAATCTCACCAACACAAGCCTTCACAAACACGACAAATCTTCCCTAATACAAGTCCTCACAAACACGACAAATCTTCCCCCGCACAAGTCTCCACCATAGCGCACCTTGCGTTCCATTTGTTGCTCTAAATGACAGCTCGCACGAAAGCTCGTTTGTCACTTCTCCGGAGCACACAGGATTACAGACGCCTTTGTTGAATTATTGTAGCTGAAATTTGAATGTATACGACAGGTAAGCTCTAATTTATAACTAATTTCTGCGTCGGAGTAGATGCAGCATTCTGTTTGCGTTAAACGTAAAATTACGGACCACTCATAGAATAACGTAAGCTTTGTGAGCGGAATGTTTTTAAATTCGGTTTAGAATTATGTTTATGTTATATTAAGATTTTAGTTTAATTTCACAAATGGCTTGAGACAGAGGCTGTTAAATTGTAGCAGGTTAATTAACTGAAACGAGTTAGCCGTTTTAGGAAGCAATAAGGCTAGGTTATTTGTAACAATTTCATACGAGCATTTGCAATCGCGGACACGCTAAAAAAAACCCTAAAACATTCCACCAGTTCATGATAGTTATAATCATTCAGTTTTACGCATCAATTTCATGCGAGCAATTCATTTTAGATCATTTAACTTCACATCAAAAATGAGTGCAGTATGTCCGATATTCACGAGCCGGTATCACGGCTACCGCATTAAGGAAGATATTCTCGTGAGCGACGAGAGCCATTCTAATCATTTACGACCCTGTGACGCAATGAGGCGGTGAGCAGACGCCCACACAGCCCTCATCTCCTCTAATGCGATTAGACAACTCAGCCTACGCAAATGTGAGTGGAAAATTTAATAGTTGGTTCAAGTTTCATGTTCAGGCAATGGAAAAGTTAAGGCCTTCCGATTTATCTCAACCTGCGCTGTTAAAAAAATATAAGCTCACTCGTGGTGACAGGCTGTTGGAGCAACCACTTGTAATTGGTTGTATTGTATAAACCGTTCCAGGCGTTGTATAAACCTGTGATGCAGATGCATCTTTTGTATCAGGTGAACTATGTAGTGCAGCGAGGGGTCCATCCAACACTGGCTGTTTAAAAGATACGGGGTTTAATAATTTAATGATGCTAATCTATAATAATTAGCATCAGTTGACGAGACACAACTTCGCGAACGAATTGGTAGGGTTGTGCATGAAGCTAGATTGATGATCATGAACACGGTAGACGAAACAAGGTAGGATCATTTCCATGGGAGAAAATAGACCTCCTCTTGTTCGACTAGCCAATAGGAAGGCTTTATTTGAAAAAAAAACGTTATGGCGTCACCAAAACGCCATGTCCTTAGGCCAATAGTAGAGCCAGATTTTGAGGTAGCAGTGCTACCAGATGCAATATGAGTGCTGCTATTGGTTTGTTGCCGTGACGTCAGCAAAACCATACCGTCAACGACAAAAAGACTGGTTTGAACCTACCTTGTTTCCTTTACCGTGATCATGAATGAGGCTGTTGCGTCTCCACTGCCTCTACTCTGATGCCGGTATGTGATTTGTGTGTGAGAGCATGAGTGAGAGTTGGAGATAAGAGTGGAGAAGCGCAGCTTCGGTCGTTCTATGTAGTTGCCAAATTATATTTTATTTATTTGTTTTTGTCTACCTGTTCGTTTTTCAATTTTGCATCACCGTCACGTATAGGCGAAATTTAGGGATAGGCGACACAGAATAAGAAGTCATTTGAAAACGCAATCTTTGACTTATTTGAGACTTGTAATTCGAGTCGAAACCATAAGGCATCGACTTAATCATTCTGCATGATATTCATTCTTTTCTAAATTGTCTTTTTATCTCAAGGATATAATTACTCGTGTCTCTGTTATGCGGTCATGCTCAATAGCGCGCCATCTCATCATGCAGAGCTATTAATAGTTAATAATAGACGTATTATTAATACGTTTTTGATGGTTTTGCTATCATGTTTATAATAACTGAACTGCGTCAAACACTTTGGCCAAAGAATAGAGTTAAATGAAACAAAAAAGTGGAGAAAATGTAAAAGAGTTTTTGTTAAAATAAACAAGACTTAGCAGAAAGGTGAATTAAGACTCGATTTAAGCTAATGCCTGCATTTGGTCAATGCTACAAGCAGCATCAAATGCAACAAGTTATATCCTGAGCATCAAATGCAACAAGTTACATCCTCAGCATCAAATGCAACAAGTTACATCCTCTGTGTCAAATGGAGCAAGTTACATCCACAGCACCAAATGCAACAAGTTACATCCTCTGTGTCAAATGGAGCAAGTTACATCCACAGCACCAAATGCAACAAGTTACATACTCAGCATTAAATGCAACAAGTTGCATCCTCAGCATCAAATGCAACAAGTTACATCCACAGCACCAAATGCAACAAGTTACATCCTCAGTATCAAATGCAACAAGTTATATTCTCAGCATCAAATGCAGATAAGGTGTATTCTGAACCAACAGACGTGCCGCGAAGCCTCTAGATTTTGACTAGATTTTGCATTTTTTATCATTCGAACAACTTGAATAAATGCTGTCATGCACGAACGATAGAGCGCATAAATAACACCAGGTGAAAAAACTTTTGTAAGTTGGTCAGCCATGAAAAGTCGTTGTGAGTCATGGCTGATGTAATGATATTTTTTGAAATATTCTAACACCATTTGAGAATTTAAGACCAAAATCTTTAACGGAAATTGAAATATTTATTTTTCACATTGAGGCTGGGAAATAGGGGAAATCCATAATATTATTCAATATTGAAGTCACTTCCACGCCTCATTTTAACGACCTTAGAATACTCCATGAGAAGTTAAAAACTAACTGATGTTTTCATTAGAGTCGAATTTGGCAATGAGGTGCTAAAGTAACTAATTCTGAAATCCTCGAAAACTTGATCATTCGTATGGATTAAATTGAATGCGAAGCACATTACTGGCTTCTTGAATACGCTCTTTTTTGCAGACTCGATCGCATGTTCGTTGCACTTCAACATCTTTTCTGATCACCGACAGACAAAGTAATCATGCTTCGAAAACGCTCGAACGAAATTAACTCACCTGAGATCCCTAATTCAACTGATTTTAATTCCTTTATTGAAACTCCGTTCCTCTTATAAACTTAAAATGCCAAAACAAACTTTTTTCCCAAAAAATATGATCTATTTTTTCCGCATCCTGGAGTTGCTGAAGGGCGTTGAGTGCACAATTACAAAGTTCATTGTGTTGCTCGAAGTATTTTGTTCGAGCTGCTCAGAACAATTTAAAAACGCCTTCATGGACTTCTTTTGATTTACAAGGTCAGAAGATCTGCGTAGGACGCACTTTTGTCAATAACAAAGCTGGATTATTTTCTCGGGCGTATGAATATTTTTTGAGTGCTGGATGCATGAGCTGTAGCTGAATGATGATTCAGTGTTTCTGATTAAGAAAAAACTCAAGTTGAATCGCTTTGTCTTTGAAAGATGGAGCTGACCAATAATCAACAATAAAGAAATTGTTGTTCTAATTTGAGTGAATTCAATCTAATGGCGAGAAAACTCTTAAACTGAACTCGTGAGTATATATGTTGTTCCATTATTTTGAAAGCTTAGTGATGCCAAACTTTTATTTACTTCTTTCTGATTTATTCATCTTGAAATCTGGTGAAAATTAACCATAAACCAAAAAAAGGAATTTTACACAACACCTCAAAAAATAACGTTCTAAATAACTTTTTCCCCACCATGTGCTAGCGTTCTGATTTTTAGATAGGAATATCATACATCGCTTTCGCTAGACGAAGAATCATGGATGTTCTATAACAGCTACATCATCTGATCGAAACAAGAAATACTTGAGTACGAGTGTTGAATTTTCAAACATAAACCCATCACTTTCGCAAGAAGTATCATCATGACTGCTCCATAACAGCAATATTATCTGAACGAGAAGCGAATTACTTGCCTTTACTATTGGGCCCTGACTGAGAATCAAATCAACCGATGCGTTAATTTGAATCCAGCACACAAGTCGATACGTCAGTCAGCATGCAGCCCTCTGGCACAATTATTGATGCCTAAAAAGCAGGTGTGCAGAAATACAGCAATACAAGATAGCTCAGGCGTTAATGCAACGTTTGTAGAGCGCGAACTATAATTGCAAGTTTACATAGTAAATTTAAAAATTAATGTCAATACATTGACCCAATTGATGTCGATTTGTATTCAGCATCCCTCAATTCTAAATCGATGAATGCTCCAATTGCCTCAAAATGTCTAGTCTAAATGTATACACATGTCACAGAAAAAATGATTAAGCTGCTTTTTTTGACTAAAATTATAAAGCCTGTTTGAAAATTGCATTCGCTCTGTCAGTGAATTATCACAACGGCTTATGAACTTCTCATTTAGTGATATGCCGGGACTAGTATGAGTTAACGAATATTGTAAGTTACTGATAAGAATGAATATTAAAAATTAAATAATTTAAAAGGTGTGTAATAACCGACGGCTCTTATTAAGTGTTCCCGAAGGTTATAACTTTAGTTTTACTATTGGTATGGAGACACGTGGACTTCAATTCCTCAGCTGCATTTCATTTGGTCGTGTCTGTGGTTAGAATGATTGGTACTATATGAATTATGGGGATTTCATTTTGCTAGGTAACCATGATTGGTAGTTTATTGAATAACTCTAAAATGTACACCTATAAATGGGAATTATTTAGAAAGATCCTCAGGTTATGTGTAAGTTTTTGTAAAGGTAAACGAGGTTTTTATGTACTGTCATAATTATGGCAAAGTTCGACTCAAATTATTTTAGTTAAAATGATCATTCAATTTAGTTAAAATTAACTGTTAACATGATTTGATTTCTCTAAATTTTGTAGTTTTTTCGTTAGAAACTTTCATTGGTGACGAAATAATAAACTATCGCTTCTCAAAGTCTTTTTAGCATGCATTCTCAATATCCGCCACGACACATTAAGCCCAACTTCAGGAGACGCTCAAGAAGCTCAGATTTCTTCAAAACCCGCCACCACCTGCACAAAACACAAAAATTTTCAAGTCCTGCCACCACCTACAACAAATCC